>CM059306.1:9515000-9607500 GCA_030340665.1 Neosalanx taihuensis
CACATTTGCCATGTTGTTGATGTAGCGATCAGGGTCCCACAGGGTCGTACTAGTGGAGAGGGAACAGGAGGGGGTGTCAGGACTGGTGCGTTCCCCCCCTCCCCACCCGCCAGCTCCCTGCCAGAGTCTGCTGTCTGGATGCATAATGCAGCAAAATGACATCATTATTGCAACACCAAACCATTCTGTGGGTTCAGGGTTTTGCCTTATCGGAATAAAGAACCTCATTCATACGTAGAACCGCAAGCAGGTGTGTGTGTTGTGTGTGTGTATAGTATAGTTTGTGTGTGGTGTATTTTGTGGGTTTATGTGTGAGTGTGGTGTGTTGTAGTGTGTGTGTGTATATGTGTGGTGTATTGTGTGGGTGTATTTGTGTGTGTGTGGTGTAATGTGTGTGTCTTACAAATACCAGCCAGCAGGTGGCAGTCACACTGCTACCAAAGTTTTCTTCCTGAGTTGGTTTACCCCTTCATCCAATCAGTGAAGGGAGTTATTCCATTACACCAATCAGACACCTTCTTTAACCTTTCAAACTCTGGGGTTGTCTCATTTAAATGATATGCAAATCGTGTTTTGGAGGTTCATGATCTCATCCAATCATATCTCCCTGCGGGTGGTTCTTCAGACAGATCTCATCCTCTGATATGTATTCAGTGAGAGAGTACACGCGCTCCTCTCCACCTGGCAGGATTATGCTCTGTGTTGTTGGTTACAGTCATTGATCCATTGCCTGGTACATATTTTTAGGAGTTCCACCTCGCACAATGGAAAGCGCTAGTCGTGTGTGTGTGTGTGTGCGTGCGTTTGTGTGTGTGTCACAGACTCTCTTCCAGTGGAACGGTCCAGCCTCTGGTGCTCATACTGACCTGACAGCTACATTAGTCTCACAGCCAGTTTACTCTCTCCCTCTGTCTCTCTCTCACCTTCTCTCTCTCTTTCGCTCCCTCCCTTTCTCTCTCTCCCTGTGTATCTCTCTCCCTCTCTGTCTCTCTCCCTCTTTCCATTCCTCTCATCTCTCTCTCTTCAGATCCTGTTGCTGAGCTCTTCAGCAGTGGTTGCTGGAAGTTCACTAGGAAAGTGTGTAAGTGTTTGTGTGTGAAAGAATATGTGTGTATGACAGTGTGTAGCGATGTCACTGGGCTGTGTAATTGAAATGGAAATTAGCCAATCTGAGGCTGCAGTGGTGTGCCTGTGTGTGTGTGTGTGTGTGTGTGTGTGTGTGTGTGTGTGTGTGTGTGTGTGTGTGTGACTGTGTGTGTGTGAGTTGACCCTCTGCCTGGCTGTAATCCACCTACAGAGATGTAGCAGTGTTTCTTCAGAAGTGCTCCTGACATCTCTAGTGTACTGCCTCTCATCATGGACCTCCACAAACCTTCAAACTGCTCCTCTATTCCTCTGCACACGTTGGCCACTGTTAGACACATTCTGGGGGGAAATGATGTCCTCCTAGAGCAGTAAATACAGAGATAACGTGTCCTGCTATTCAGATGGGGAAGGGAGGTGAGGGAGAGGGAGGGAGGGGGTAGAGGGGGAGGGAGGGAGGGAGGTTATATTCATCAGATGCTGTTAACAATCACACTGAGAAGTGGAAGGCATCTGTAAACATGTTGTTGGGATGGAGTTGCTAAGAGCCTAACTAAGTCAATGCTGTTTAGGTGTGTGTGTGTGCCTGTGTGTGTGTGCCTGTGTGTGTGTCAGTGTGTGTGTGTCAGTGTGTGTGTTCTAGATCCTGTTTACCTTACTGTGTGTGACGTATTCCCTCTAAACATCTGTAAACTGGAGGGAATTAGGGTTAATATAACGATACAGATCTGGTGACAAAGGATCTGTTTGTCACAAAACGTATGTAATGTGTCTGAAACCAACTACACACACACACACCACACCCCAACACACACACACACACCCACACACAATCAAACTGAATGAACAATCACTTGTTGATTCCAGCCTATTTGCAGTGTTTTTACCCAGGAGAGAGTTGAACCCAGTGACCCCCCCCCCCCCCCCCCCCCCCCCCACTGGATCTCTGACACACACCCACACACACAATCACAAACAAACACTCATGGAACCTGAAGACTGCAACACCTCGTTTAATCTGTCTACGTCATCACCACTTCATCTCTCATGTTGCTTCCCAGTTTTCCCTCCTCTGTCTGAAGTTTCTCTGTGGCTGTAAATGATGCGGCTCTATTTGGGGGTCTCTTTCTGACGATGCGGGAGAGAAATTGCACAGACAGATTTAATCAGATTTAACACCCCGCCCTCCATGACAGCTGGAACAAAGTGGCAGATATTTTCTCTCCCTCCCTCTATCTTTTTTTCTATCTCTCCGTCCCTCTTTTTTTCCCTGTCAATGTTTTCTCTCGCTCTCTCTCCCACCTCCAGACCGCTTTTCTCTTCACAACATGCTCTGTGTGACAATCGATTGCGCAACATGTCGAACGCGTTTCATTCCTGTTAGCGCCTTTCCTTCCTTCCAACACCGAAAGTGTTACTTTTTAATTGTCGAGGAGGAAATGAAGGCGGCAAACAGCGGGCTGTGACAGGTGTACCTCGTTAATTACCCGGCATGCTTCAAATGACTCTCTCACACACACACACACACACACATACACACACGTCTCTGCATTTCCAATACCTTCTGTTTTGTGTCATTAACACCGTATATTGTCTATAAGCTGATCTATTTACAGTCGACTCCTTTTTTATCCGGCCAGATTCTCCGTCTCTCTCGCCAGCTCCATCCCTCCCAGTGTCACCTGTTGTCGGGTACAGTCTGTCCCTTGGCGCGTGGGAGGAAGAAGAAAAGAAGTTTCTGAAAGGGAAGTGATGTACGCGTGCGTGCGTGAGCTTCGCGAACAGGAAGTGGACTGTTCTAGTCAGCCTGCGTGGGGGGGGGGGGGGGGGTGAGAAAAGGAGAACAGTTTTTCAAACAAACGTTGTTTTCAAGCTCGTTTGCCGGACCAGCTATGTTGGGTGCCATGTCGGCAGCTATTCACGGTTTCATTATCTGTTCGATGTCATTTGTCAGTGTTATTATTTTCCACTATTTTGCTGCCCCCCTTATCAGTTTGGTTGCCCCCCCCCCCCCCACCCCCCCACCCCAAACACTTGTTGCCCTCCGCGCAGCGCGTGGTGGGAGCGGCGGTACTGCTTATTACGGTCATTAGTTCAACTGCGATCCTCCTTTGTAGTTTGAGCTAGTGATAGCCTTGTAGCCTGTTGCATCAAAGTGTGTTAAGCCCTGAGATATGATAGCCTTAGTGACTCCCTGTCACCACTGATGGATACTGCAGGTTTGACAGCAGGAGAGTGCGTGTCTCTCCTGCTGGGAACTGTGACGTCAGCAGTGCCACCTGCTACTGTAGGTCCAAGGTCAGAGATTCACACAGACCTGCAGCAGAGGTCAAAACACTCTCTTCTTTCTCTCTAACGGCGTTAATGATGTGATTTGCTTAACCCTCTGCACTGAAGCTATTCTAGGAGTATCATTTACCATCCCACTCTCTCCCCCCCCCATTCTCTCTCTCTATCCCCTCGCTCTCTCTCCCCCCCTCTCTGTCTCTCTCCGTCTGTATCTCTTTAGACCCTCTCCCCATATTCTCAGTTCCCCAGCTCTCTTCACCCTCCATATCTCTCTCTTCATCCTCCATATCTCTCTTCACCCTCCATATCTCTCTCTTCACCCTCCATATCTCTCTCTTCACCCTCCATATCTCTCTCTTCACCCTCCATATCTCTCTTCACCCTCCATATCTCTCTCTTCACCCTCCATATCTCTCTCTTCATCCTCCATATCTCTCTCTTCACCCTCCATATCTCTCTCTTCACCCTCTCCCCATATTCTCAGTTCCCCAGCTCTCTTCACCCTCCATATCTCTCTCTTCATCCTCCATATCTCTCTTCACCCTCCATATCTCTCTCTTCACCCTCCATATCTCTCTCTTCACCCTCCATATCTCTCTCTTCACCCTCCATATCTCTCTTCACCCTCCATATCTCTCTCTTCACCCTCCATATCTCTCTCTTCATCCTCCATATCTCTCTCTTCACCCTCCATATCTCTCTCTTCACCCTCTCCCCATATTCTCAGTTCCCCAGCTCTCTTCACCCTCCATATCTCTCTCTTCATCCTCCATATCTCTCTTCACCCTCCATATCTCTCTCTTCACCCTCCATATCTCTCTCTTCATCCTCCATATCTCTCTTCACCCTCCATATCTCTCTCTTCACCCTCCATATCTCTCTCTTCACCCTCCATATCTCTCTCTTCACCCTCTCCCCATATTCTCAGTTCCCCAGCTCTCTTCACCCTCCATATCTCTCTCTTCATCCTCCATATCTCTCTTCACCCTCCATATCTCTCTCTTCACCCTCCATATCTCTCTCTTCATCCTCCATATCTCTCTCTTCACCCTCCATATCTCTCTCTTCACCCTCCATATCTCTCTCTTCATCCTCCATATCTCTCTCTTCACCCTCCATATCTCTCTCTTTACCCTCCATATCTCTCTTCACCCTCCATATCTCTCTTCACCCTCCATATCTCTGTCTTCACCCTCCATATCTCTCTCTTCATCCTCCTTCTGTTACCATCTTCCATCTCCACCTCTCCATCATCATAGTGAGTCATCAGGCTGAGATGTTACTGTGAGAAAAGAGCGCACACACACCGGGGCTGCACCACAACATTGCAACACCTGTCTGTGTGTGTGTGTGTGTGTGTGTGTGTGTGTGTGTGTGTGTGTGTGTGCGTGCGCGTGTGCATGTAAGGGATAGAGAGAGACAGAGAAAGTGTGTGTGTATGTCTGTATATCTGTATGTGTGTGTGTAAGTGTGATAGAGAGAGCGAGAGAGAGTGAGTGTGACTGTATGTGTGTGTGTGTGAGTGATGTAAAGTGTGCAGCTGTCTTTTAGTGCACAGCAGAGCACTGAATTGTTGAGATGGAGAACATGTCTCTCTTACCGTAACCACAAACACCAGAAGAATGTCCTGGTTCTTATATGGTGTTTGTGCATGTGTGTGTGAGTGTGTTTGTGTGCGTGAGTGTGTGTGTGTGTGCGTGTTAGTGTGTGTGTGTGCAAGTGCGTGTGCGTGTTAGTGTGTGTGTGTGCGTGTTAGTGTGTGCATGTGAGTGTGTGTGTGTCTGTGTGCGTGCGTGTGCGACCCTGTCCGCTCCACACTCACTCTGTCTCCACTTCCAGGTCTGCAGACTTGTTCTGGCACGTATTGATTGGTTGTTTTGATCTTTGGCAGGAAATGAGATGGTTGGTCTCAGCACCTGTGTGACCCCAATCACAGAGCTGCTGTAATGATCTGAGCTCTCAGATCTGATAACCTCCAGATCACTGCTGGCTTCCTCTCAACTGATCAATAGTAGCCATCAATCAACCTCTATTACTGCCTAGATCAGAGAAGGTGTGTGTGTGTGTGTGTGTCAGTCAGTCAGTCAGTCAGTGAGTGTGTGTGTGTGTGTGTGTGTGTGTGTCAGTCAGTCAGTCAGTGTGTGTGTGTGTGTGTGTGTGTGTTTCTCTTCATATCTAATTATCAGAGCACCTGTGGTTGGTAACTAGTTTTCCCTCAGCGTTGCATGTGGTGTTTTTTGAGGGGCTGAACTGAGCTGTGCTGTACTTGATATCATCCTTTATGACTTGAGTTTTGGTGAAATATCAAGGTTCTAAAAAATGTTTGGGTTGTGGTCTGTTTTTCTGTGCAGTGTTGGGATGTCAAAGGATTTGGTCACATTCAGGAAGTGTGGTATTGTGGTATTGTTCTTTTAATTAGGCTATTATACACTGTGGGAGGCACAGCCCATAATAAGATGACTTCAACTGGATATCTAAGTGAGTATCCATAGAGACCGTTGCCATGGCAGCGGAAATCTCATCTCATTAAGAACAAATAAAAATAGCTGTGCAACTCATATGGTCCTGATATCCACAGCTGAGAGGATTGTCTAACATACAGAGGATAGCTGTGCTTGTGTGTTTGTGTTTGTGTTGGTGTATGTATGTGTGTGTGTGTGTGTGTGTGTGTGTGTGTGTTGTGGATGACCTGTCAATCACTGTTTGAGTGGCAGCTTGGGGTCCCTAGTTGGAGCTGTAGTCCAAAAAGAGAACATTGGATAGTGTGTGTGTGTGTGTGTGTGTGTTCGTGCTTGTGTGTGTGTGTGTGTGTGTGTGTGTGCAGATTCCCCTCAGAGTTCCATCTGAATTAGGAATGAACAGAAGGAAAGATAAACACATGGATAAAGATGGTGGAAGAGAGGAGAGAAAGAAGGGGTTTGCTTAAAAGAAAAGATAGAAAGTTAGAGACGAACCAGGTTGTCAAACATCCGTTACTAACCACTTAACCAACACTACCTCTAACCCTTTGGTGGTTATAACAGGTGTTCTCCTAGCTACAGCACACACACACACACACACACACACACACACAGAGGCTGTGCCCTATCTGTTCTGTATGTTTCTCAGCTGAGTGGGAGTATTGAGCCACCCCCTTGGGTTTCAGGGTCCAGTACGCACCTCGTGGGCCAGGACCTCACCGCTGCAGCCTGGGTTCGAATCCCACCCAGGCCCGTTGCTGTATGTCCTTCCTCCCTCTCTCTCTCTCTCTCTCTTTCTCTCTCTCTCTCTCTCTCTCTCTCTCTCTCTCTCTCTCTCTGTCTCTCTCTCTCTCTCTCTGTCTCTGTCTCTCTATCTAGAGCTGTCTCTGTCCAATTAAGCAAGAAAGTGAGTTTTTAAAAGGAGATTGAGAATACATATATATTGATAAATGGAATTGATTCATAATTGCATTTACATTTGATTTAGTCATTTAGCGGACGCTCTTATCCAAGTTGGCACAGTCCGGTTTTGAACCGAGGACCTTCTGATCACTAGCCCCACACCCTCTCTGCTCAGCCACCTGACTCCAAAACACCTGCAGGGTCTTCTGACCCATGGTGAAAAAATGTATAGATCAGATGAAGTTAATGCAGCTTAACTTAATAAGAGGTATTTTACTCAATTAACGCGCGATCTAGGAACAATGACAGGAGTGAAGCGATCCTCTCCATGAATCATTCCTGTAAGAGGCAGTCCAGGCACCAGCTAACTGTAACTGATGTAACAAGCTGAGTCAGAAAGCACACGCGCGCACAGACAAACAGCTGTGCTTGGATATACTTTATATAAGTGGGCAGCCATGGGCTATTTGTGGGCCCTGCAATGGGGAAATAAGCGCCACACAGTCTCTTCAATGTGTTCTAAACCACCCGTCAAGCAGGTGTCTAAGTGTAATGTACTGTATGGATGTGTGCGTGAGAGAGAGAGAAAGAGAGGGGGGGAGCAAGAGAGAGACTCATTATGAAGACACTCCTATTAAGTGCGCGTGCGTTCGAGTATGCGGGGGGCGTGGGTGGTGAGGAAGAAAGAGAAGGGAGGGAGAGGGAGAGAGAGAGGGAGAGAGAGAGAGAGAGAGCGAGAGAGCGCGAGAGAGAGAGAGAGGGCGAGAGAGCGAGAGAGAGAGAGAGAGAGAGAGAGAGAGAGAGAGAGAGAGAGAGAGAGAGCGGGATCTAAATAGAGAGGCTGCTTAAGTGCGCTGACACCGACAGCGAACAGAAAGCATCGCGCGGGGGAAACAGGGACTCTTCTGAACGGACAACATCCGGAACCGTCCAGAACCCCTTCAATCTGGAGAGGACCCCCTAACACACACTGATCCGTCATCTGGAGGTAAATGAACGCCTTTAAAAATATACGGTGTTGCTGTTTGTTGTCTCGTTGAGAGGTAGACTCCGCACCGCGGGGACCCTACTGTTGAAATATACAGTATTAAATTCTGTCAACTGTGGGGTGGGGTGTATTCGATCAATTTCTAAAATAGCCAAGCAGTTTGGTGTATAGACATGTTCTACTTATTTAGTTTATAGATCGCGATGTGAGGCTCTCAGTACGGTACCAATACTTGGGTCAATATCAGAAGTGACTTTGAGCAGTGCCCTGTACTGCGTGCGTGTGTGTACGGTGTGTTTCCACCGCTTCCTCCGGTGCAGCTGACAGCATGATGAAGCCCGCGAGCAGGAGGTCCTCAATCGTTGTAAAAATAGCGGCGAGTGTCAGCTTCGCAATGCGCTCTGACGCACACAGACAGGGCAAACACTGGGGTCACACCACACCGGGTCACACCACACCGGGTCACACCGCCCCGCCAGCACGCGCCGTGTGTACCATCCAACACATTTTTCCAATTCACTCTAGTTCCTAGGTAGGTAACTCTTTTCATGTTGAAACCACTACAGGACATTGTACGCCTGCCTGTTGGGAGTATACTAACCGAACTAGCCAGATATTACACGGCTTTTGACTTTGTTCAGGCTGGAAGCCTTCTAGCGCAGCAGATGGATGATGATGGTGGTCCTGGTGCGCGCGGTCCCTGCTTCCCCGCTGCCATCCGTCACGCACTAATGAGCGTGGCGCAGGCTCTCGGGTCTCGAGCGGCGCATCTTTTGCAGCTCTAAAGCTCCTCTGAAATGCACTTTCGATGGTCGACTACAGACAAATCGAGCGCCATGGCTTTGCTCCATCTATCTGTCTCTCTTTCTCTCCCCTCTCTCCCCCTCCCTCTCTCTCTCTCTCTCTCTCGCTCTCTCTCTCTCTCTATCTCTATCCCCTCTCTCCCTCTCTCTCCCCTCTCACGCTCTCTCTCCCCTCTCTCTCTCATCTTTACATCTCTCATCTCTGTCACTTGTTATTTCTTAGACTCCCTCTCTCCACCTCTCTCGCACAGTTTATTCATTCCATTTACCCAGCAGCCACTCTATCGCTTCAGCATCCTCCTATCCATCTTTTTTTCTGCAGTTCTCTCCATCCATATCTGTTCTGCCCCACAGCTCTTCCCATCTCCGCATATCTCTCCCCTCCATGTTTATTTCTGGTGGTCTGCCCATTCCAAAAGCAAAACGAGACCAGACATGAAACCTCTTCAAAGTTCCGTTCTAAACAATGTGACCCTAAAACCCACTGCCCTCATGGGACTAGACAGAAGTACATGACCTCGACAGCCAGTGTTTGTTAACCAGTGTACCAGTCAGTCATGTCTCCTTGTGTGTGTGTGTGTGTGTGTGTGTGTGTGTGTGTGTGTGTGTGTGTGTGTGCGTGTGCGCGTCCGTACGGGCATGCGCGTCTGCGTGCATGCAACCACCGAATTCCCACTCCTGGGATCAGGAGCTCAGCAAGGCATTCTGGGAATATCACAGCCAGCAGATCGAATGATGCCCCCCACAGCTGCTGTTACTAAGAAAAGCCAGAGACCGCATACACACACGAGCACACAGGCACAAGCACACACACAAACACACACCCGCAAGCACACACACACACGCAAGCACACACTGTCCAAACACATTAACAAGCCCACATTTACACATCAGACATTTCATATATTTCGTACTCATGATATCATGATGACAGAGAGCTGAACTCTGAACTGTCTCATGTTGAGATCAGCCCATTTTATATCCTGCATGTACAGACAACAGCTGACTTCCCCCTAATTTACTTTACACCCTCTCTGTTTCCTTCATGTACACACACACACACACATTTCTGCGTGAAGGGCTTCTTTACCCAGGACAACTGTACCATCCTTATTTAAACCCTCAGGGGTGTGGGTGTGTGTTAGTGTGTGTGTGTGTGTGTGTGTGTGTTAGTGTCAGGGCGTCTCAAGCTTTGATTGTTCTTGTGTGTTTCAGCTTTTTCTTTCCGTCCGCTCCTGGGAACATGGAATATCTGAGTACATAAATCATATGAGAGACTGCTTCATGTAAACATCATACACACAGGTGAGACATGCTCATAACCACACCACACACACACCACACACACTACACACAAACACACCACACACACAAACACACCACACACACCACACACACAAACACACCACACACAAACATACCACAAACACACACACCACACACACACACACACACACCACACACACAAACACACACACACGCACAGAAAACCCTGAACCTGACTCCCAGTATCGTGTGTAGGTTGAAGACATGTCTGAAGTGAATCCAGGAAGCCAGGAGGTCTTCCAGGAAGCGTCTTTTCTGAGGTCAGGTGACCAGGCTCCCCCCGCGCCCAGCTGCCCCTCCCCTTTGCCATGTGCACCCTCCTGCTGCATCGAGACGGAGGGGGAGGGCAGTCACCATGACAACGGCAAGCAGGAACAGCAGGTGAGACTGCTAGCCACTCACCCCCACCTCAAAATAGGATTTCATCTCTACCTCCGCCCCCACCCCCCACCCCCCCCCCACCCCCCCACCACCACCTTCAACCCCACCCCACAAACCTTTGTCACATCTCTTCCTCTCTCACCCGTTGCTTTTATGCTGTCAACAATTATATTTTTTTCTTCTGGCAACACTCTTAAACGTCTCTGTTTGTCACTCAGAAACAGGCATGTAACCAGGGGCAACCCAAGAGAAAGCCTAAGGTAGGGGTGGGATGCTGAAGTTGTACTCGTTGATTGAACGTCCAGCATGCTAGCTATGCATGTCTAGTACATTTGTAAGGATGCTAATTGGTCTTTGTTTCAGGCCAAAGGAAGATTAGTGAGGAGTATGGCTGTGTGTGAAGAGGCCTCCACCACAGATACTGTGCAGGAAGGCCAGGTAATGTGTTCATACACACACACACACACACACACACACACACACACACACTAGCACACACCCATACACACACACACAAAGACAGCTGTTCTTAGTCCCCACCTCTGATGTTTCAGGGTTCGTCTGACACGAACATCCTGTCTGGTTACCATGACGATGAGGATGTTTCCTGTCGTGGAGACGAACAGGAGAAAATCAAAGAATCGAAAAGGCCACCGCTATCCAAAGGTGTGTGTGTGTGTCAGTGTGTGTGTGCGTCCAAGAAACAAAGCAAAAGACACAAGCTTGTCACTCCCCCTGAGCCTACACAGATGTTTCTTTGTGCGTGTGCTTTGTGTGTGTTCCCTGTGCAGAGTCCAGTCTGGAATATAAAGACTCCACAGGAATAGACCTGGACCAGTTCATTATGGAAACACTCAACAGCAACCCCAGGGACAAGATGATGCTGCTCAAACTGGAGCAGGACATGATCGACTACATCACCAGCAATACGTAAGAAGGAGTGTGTGTGTGTGAGGATGGGTGGGTGTGTGAGGATGGATGTGTGTGTGAGGATGGATGGGTGTGTGAGGATGGATGTGTGTGTGAGGATGGATGTGTGTGTGAGGATGGATGGGTGTGTGAAGATGGATGTGTGTGTGAGGATGGAAGGGTGTGTGAGGATGGATGTGTGTGTGAGGATGGATGGGTGTGAGGATGGATGTGTGTGTGAGGATGGATGGATGTGTGAGGATGGATGGATGTGTGAGGATGGATGGGTGTGTGAGGATGGATGGGTGTGTGAGGATGGGTGGATGTGTGAGGATGGATGGGTGTGTGAGGATGGATGGGTGTGTGTGTGAGGATGGATGTGTGTGTGAGGATGGATGGGTGTGTGAGGATGGATGTGTGTGTGTGTGAGGATGGATGTGTGTGTGAGGATGGATGGGTGTGTGAGGATGGATGTGTGAGGATGGATGGGTGTGTGAGGATGGATGGGTGTGTGTGTGAGGATGGATGTGTGTGTGTGTGAGGATGGATGTGTGTGTGAGGATGGATGGGTGTGTGAGGATGGATGGATGGGTGTGTGAGGATGGGTGTGTGTGTGAGGATGGATGGGTGTGTGAGGATGGATGGGTGTGTGAGGATGGATGTGTGTGTGTGTGAGGATGGATGTGTGTGTGAGGATGGATGGGTGTGTGAGGATGGATGTGTGAGGATGGATGGGTGTGTGAGGATGGATGGGTGTGTGTGTGAGGATGGATGTGTGTGTGTGTGAGGATGGATGTGTGTGTGAGGATGGATGGGTGTGTGAGGATGGATGGATGGATGGGTGTGTGAGGATGGGTGTGTGTGTGAGGATGGATGGGTGTGTGAGGATGGATGGGTGTGTGAGGATGGATGGGTGTGTGTATATTTGGGCTTGTGAGTGTATGTGTGTCTGTGGGGTCGTGAGTAGGTGCGTGTGTTTCTGTGTGAGTCATTCAAATTTGATATGAGGTATAATCTTAGTCCAGCTGTCTCACTCTGTGTCTTCCCTCTCTGTCTGTCTGTCCTGTCTGTCTGTCTGTCCTGTCTGTCTGTCTGTCTGTCTGTCTGTCTGTCCTGTCTGTCTGTCTGTCTGTCTGTCTGTCCTGTCTGTCTGTCTGTCTGTCTGTCTGTCTGTCTGTCTGTCCTGTCTGTCTACCTGTCTGTCTGTCTGTCTGTCCTGTCTGTCTGTCTGTCTGTCTGTCTGTCTGTCTGTCTGTCTGTCCTCTAGTCCCTTCAAGAAGTTCCCTCACATGTCCTCCTACCACCGCATGCTGGTGCACCGCGTGGCCGCCTACTTTGGCATGGAGCACAACGTGGACCAGACAGGAAAGGCGGTCATCATCAACAAGACCAGCAACACACGCATGTACGCTCGCCTGTGTGTGTGTGTGTTTCTGTGTGCGTTCTTGGAGGAGCTCTGCATTAGTAGCGGTAGTGTTTGATGCTCATCAGAAGGTGTCTGTGTGTGTGTCTGTGTGTGTGTGTCTGTGTGTGTGTGTGTGTGTGTCCGCTCAGACCTGAGCAGAGGTTTGTAGAGATGATTCAGGAGGAGAGAAGGGAGGAGATTCAGTGGAGAGCCATACTGAAGAGGGACAACAGCTCAGAAGACCAGGTATTCATCTATCTACCTGTCCTGTCTGTCTGTCTGTCTGTCTACCTGTCCTGTCTGTCCGTCTGTCTATCTGTCTGCCAGTGCTGTCCATCCTGTCTGTATATCTATCTACAGGTATGTATCTGTCTGTCTCTCTCTCTATCTATCTGTCTGTCTGTTTGTCTGTCTGTGTCTTGCCTGTGTGTTTCTCCTGGTGTTTCCCCTGGTGTTTCTGCTGGTGTTTCCCCTGGTGTTTCTCCTGGTGTTTCTTTCTTCTGGTGTTTCTCCCGGTGTTTCTGCTGGTGTTTCCCCTGGTGTTTCTTTCTTCTGGTGTTTCTCCCGGTGTTTCTCCTGGTGTTTCTTTCTTCTGGTGTTTCTCCCGGTGTTTCTGCTGGTGTTTCCCCTGGTGTTTCTCCTGGTGTTTCTCCTAGTGTTTCTCCTGGTGTTTCTCCTGGTGTTTCTCCTAGTGTTTCCCCTGGTGTTTCCCCTGGTGTTTCTCCTGGTGTTTCTCCTGGTGTTTCTCCTGGTGTTTCTTTCTCCTGGTGTTTCTGACTCGTCTCCATCCGCCCTCCTCAGGCCAGACTCCACCCTTTACACGAGGAGAGGCGGAGCAAGTCCATGGAGGAGAGAGAGGAGGAGTACCAGAGAGCACGAGACCGCATCTTCAACCAGGAGGTGAGCGAGCCCACATACACACACACACACACACACTCTCACACTCACGTTTCTCCTCTTCACCATTCCTCCTCTTCATTTCAGCCTGTGTGCGTCCAGGAGGATGTTCATACTGAGACGAGGTACCTATGATCTTTCAACACCTGTCTTCGGACCACTGTACCTGAATGGCTCTGAGTGGCTGAACCAGTACTGAACAGTGTGTGTGTGTGTGTGTGTGTTGTCTCTACAGGCCTGTTGAAGAGTTTAACCCTCCTTCTGAGACCCAGAAGAGGAGGCAGCTGTTCAGGTGGGTGCACCTCTATGTGGCTGATTGGTATTATTACACGTGTACCCCCCCCCCCCCCCCCCCACACACACACACACACACACACACACACAGTGTGTTAAAGGTCAGTACCTCTGAGATGTAACACCGCGTGTGTCCTGCAGGGGGAGCAGAGACGGCTCTGGCTCTGCTCGGACCGGGAGCAGCCGGCAGAGCAGCACAGAGGCGGACTGTCGCTACAGCAACGACCCCCGACCCTGGAGCAGCACCGACTCCGACTCCTCCTACCAGTGGCCGAGCCCCGCCCCCAAACACCGCTCCGTTATCAGTCACAGCCGGGACAACCGAGGTGCCGATACATGGCGTCACATTTCAGTGTCTCTCATCCTCCCTTCCTTTGTATGTGCCTCTCATCACCTCTCTCTCTCTCTCTCCCGCTCTCTCTCTCTCTCTCTCTCTCTCTCTCCCGCTCTCTCTCTCTCTCTCTCTCTCTCTCTCTCTCCCGCTCTCTCTCTCTCTCTCTCGCTCTCTCTCCCTCTTTCTCTCTCTTGTCCTTTCTCAGGGTCAATATCTCTGTACAGACTTCCTTCCTCCCATCCCCGCCCCTCCTCCCCTCCCATCCCAGAAGAACCCGTGCCCTCAAACAACTCCACCTTCATCCTGGAGAACGGCATTCCGCCAGGAAGTATTCTCATGAACCCACAGACAGGTAAACACACACACACACACTCATTCTCTCGGTCTTAGCATGTGTTGGCTGGTGTGACCCTAAAGTGCCCTTTGCCCTCTCAGGACAGCCCTTTTTAAACCCTGATGGGACTCCTGCTGTGTACAACCCTCCTGACAACCAGCAGCCTACCAGGAGCCAGACTCAGCTGTCAGGACCGCCCCCTCCACAGCAGCAGCCAATGGCTACTCACGCCATCCCACAGGTACAGCCGCTCAGTATCTAGATGGATGTATTTTGTACATAATATTACATAATATTAGTCTACTATTAGACTCCATTGTCTACATTTTGAATGGAGTCATGTGGCACAGTCGGTCCCTGGTTTGAACCCTTGCTGTGCCAATATGACGTTGTGTCCTTGCTGTAAGTCGCTCTGGATAAGAGCGTCTGCTGAATGATTAAATGGAAATGTAATTTTAACACCATCCGTATGCATTCTCTCTCTCTCTCTCCCTCCCTCTCTCTCTCACTCTCTCTCTCTCTCCTTCAGGTGGTTCAGTATTCATCTGTTTCATATCCCCCTCCCCAGCAAATGTTGTCTGTTCCTCCTCTTCAACACTACTCTGGGGTACGTCTGCGTGTCTGTTTGGCTTCATGATAATAAGCTGTAAGGCTGTTACTGCAGTAATACGTTAGACTGTGTGAGCTGAAGGTCTCTGTTGACACCACCAGGCTGAAGAACTGACGCCCCAGTTCGGACACGTGACACTGAGCTGTCAATCATCCGGAGATGCCCCGCCTCTCTACCCTCCTCCACAAAGCTACGTCTACGCTGCCCCGCCTCCTTCCCTCCCGGCCAACCCCCCCAGCTACTGCCAGCCCCCCCCGCCGGTGAGAACGCCATGGCAACAGAGCCCTGGTCCAAATGCATCGCAGAGCGGCTTGAGAGGGGGGGAAATCTGAAGTGCACGATGACCTGATGAACATGGTGCTGGATGATAACCAGATGGATGATGTCACGCTGACTTGTTGTGATGTCGTTGTGCCTCGTCCGTTCAGGTGCCTGTGTATTACTACTCTGGCCAGTACCCTGCTCCAGGACCCCCCCCCTGCAGAGCATCCACACCCACCCAGCACAGTCAACACACACAGCCAACAGGTAGGTCCACACCACAGCCAAGACAGAGTGTGTGTGAGTGTGTGAGTGTGTGTGTGTGTGTGTGTGTGTGTCCATGGCTGTAGGGAAGGGGGCCGTTACACTGTCAGAGATGTAGTCTCAGGTCTCACAGTGAACCGGTCTCTTTTCCTGCTGCTCCTACTCATCAGAGAGAGAGAGAAGAAGAAGAAGGACAGGAAACACTAACACAAGCAGCTGTGCTTTACAGCGACGCCGATGCTTCCTGCGTCCTCATGTTTGTCCTTCCATCTGTGTGTGTGTGTGTGTGTGTGGCAGGTTACGCTCCTGTCCCGTCCAATCAGCAGCAGGGATACCAGGCCATGATGGGGGTGCAGCCATCCCAGAGCCAATCACAAAGCATGCTGGGTACCTACCCGCCAATTCCCTCCCACCCATACGGCGTTGTGCAGGTAAATATCAGACACTCAAACATCCAGACTCACACTAGAAATACTCATTTAAACACACATTAACATCACTAGGTAGTAGGTGGGAACATGAGCTAGATTTCTCTCCGTTCTTATGACGATTGCAGGGAGGTGTAGCAGTGTCGTACCCCCAGAGCGGCGTCCTGTCTGGGGTCGGGGGGGACGGGGGGTTCTGCTGCATGGTGGCAGCGCCCTGCGCCCAGCAGGCCATGCCCCCGGCTCTGAGCTGCCATCCTGCCAGCTGTGCCAACCTCAGCCCCCAGGGCTGGGCGGGCAAATACTGACGCAACCATCCGTGGGAACGAGACCCTCCGCACCCACCCATCCACACCCTCGTCCCTGCACCCCCACCCCCACCCTGCACAGTGTTTTGTGTGGCCTATATCCCACACACATAGGCTAGCACTCACCTTGTTACTGTACCAAAGCTATATTTGAGAGCTCCTGTATTGAAAGCATAATTTATATATATATAAAAATATACACTTTTAGAGTTTTGTATTGATTCCAAAGAATATGTTCTGTATTTAAATGAAATGTGTGAGAAAACAACTTATTAAAGTATTGTGACTGGTTTGTCAGGTCACTTTTTAAACTGCTGTTGTCTTTGTTTCTATGTAGGCAGATTGTGAACCACGCCCATGCTTACATTATTAGAACAGAAAAAAGCTTCACTAAAGAGCGATGCCAACTTACTGCGGTACTCTGGCGCCCCCTGCTGACCAAAACTGAAAGATGCACCACAGCTGACTACGCTGATGAGATACAGGTGTGTGAGACACAGTGGTTGGGATTGGAGAGCTGTAAGGTTTTTGGTGACGTGATTGATACTATATGAATGTAGGGTTTTCCAGGGGACCCAGAATCACCTACAGAATCACCTACAAAAACCCAAAGCACAGCCACTTCAGAACTCTCATGCCTGTATCCTCACGTTTTGTTATCATTCATTTAAGTCATTTATCAGACGCTCTTATCTAGAGCGATTTACAGCAAGTACAGGGACATTCCCCCCTGAGGTAAGCTGGGTGAAGTGTCTTGCTCAAGTACACAATGTCATGTAGATATATATTTTTATAAACCTGATCCCTTAGTTTCTGGAGACGATCTATATCGGTCTATGGAACATGTGGAAATCTCCAGCTGTGTCTTAGGCTCCCTCTCCCAAGCTCAGAGAGCTGTGATCTGTGCCATGCAGTTAATCAGGCACACTGACAGGTAGAGCAGTTTTCATGATCTTTAATAAAAGGCACATGTACAGCCATAGTGAGATGAGTGAGTCCGTTGGCATAGAGACAAAGCGTTAAAACACAGAAGTACGAGAACTAGAGAGGCCAGGAGGAGAGAGCGCTAATGTCGCGTGTAACAGTAGAATCTAGTCGAGTTAACATCGTCTCCGCGTCGTTTTTCAAGTAAGTCTAACACTCTACAAAAACGTCACCATGGTAACCGCAACCCCCACACCCCCCCCCCCCCCACCCGCACCCCCCCCACCACCACCACCCCCACTTCCACCACACATGATAACCCCCCCCCCCCAATGCCCCACAGGTCCGTGGCTGGAGCCTGGTTTTGTGAGATGGATCGTCCGGTTCCTGTGGGGGAGGGGGGGGGGGGGGGTTTCTTCTGCTCCCAACAGCACCGACCAGCTGGGATGGGCGTCGTCCGCCCGGCACCCCGCCTCACTCCCCTCCCTCCTCCTCCTCCTCCTCCTCCTCTCCCCCATGGGTCCAGGTTCTAGGGTTCTGGATGATTCTAGGTGCACCCTGGCCCAGGCCCGATGAGCTATACTGTTTATATGTTTCTATAGGGATGTGTTGACTGGAGGGCCCTTGACATGCGTGCATGCACGCTCACACACACGGACGTTAACAACAGCACGCTCACACTCAAACCCGTCACGCGCTAAAAACTAAAAAAAAAAAGCTTCACAGGTACTTACATATTTGGGGTTAAAAAGAAAACAAATGGTATAAGTTAGCTTAAAAGGTTAAATATAACCACAACTGAAATAGAATAAAGTAATTACTAAAACATGCATGCCGGCCAGATGTCCTGTGGCCGTCAGGTGAGGGGGGTGGGGTCAACGGGGAAATGCCGCCATCTTAGTTCTGCTCTAACCTTAACCTGCTCCGGGAAAAACAAGATGGATGCCTTTTCCAAAGCAGGTTGGAAGCAGTTAAGCTAGCGTGTCTTCTGAGTCTGGCACCAGCCTCCATCAGGGCCAGAAACACCACAAAAAAACACACCCAGCACTTCTCCACTACTCTAGAAAAACATAGTTCAGGAACGATGGACCACGAAGCTTTCACATTCTGATCTTTGGAACACACACACACACGCGCGCGCATGTCCGCACAAACATACACACGTGCTTCGTCTTGCTCCACGGTCTGAGGGGTCCAGGCCGGTCGCTTTAAACGGTCAGCCCTCAAGACCCTCGGGGTTTGAACGCCATCTTTCGCCGCGTGCCCACACACAGCTTTGGTTGGTCTGTGGGCCGGGGGGGGGGGATCAGGAGGGGGGGGGTGACGCGTCACATGATCTGACCCCCGAACATCCCCGCTGGTACACCCCCCCGGAGACTAGCCACCACCCCCTCACTCACCACGCCGCCCCCCCCCACCTCCCCCCCTCCCCCCCTGTCACGCCAACACGTGACAGAACTGCAGGATTCTTCAGCGAGGGGAGGTGAACCCCCATTCCATGATGCGTGTGTGTGCGTGTGCGATGTCTGGTGACGTGTGTGTCAGAAAGCGTTGACATGGAAAGAGGTATCAGTGGTTCAGTGGCGTCTTCCTTAGTCTCCGCCCCCCCCCCCCCCCCCTTCCTCGCCCCTCCTGCTGGTCCTGTCAGGTGCTGCGGGCCGCCGGCGAGCAGGAAACTGCTGGATCGCCAAACCGCTCCGGTCTCAAAACGACGTGCCCCCCTACGCCTCCGCCACCCAATACTCAATCTCTCCTGTCTGCCACCCCCCACCCCCTCCCCCCCCCCCCTCCTCCTCCTCCTCCTCCCCCCTCCTCCTCCCCCCTCCATCCTATTTCTGGATCTGGAAGATGAAGAGGCGCAGGTTGATGTTTTTGGCGGCCAGCAGTTTGTTGCACTCCACCGAGTCGGAGATGGGGAGGGGGACGTACTCCGTCTCGTTGGTGTCGTTGCTGAAGGCGTGGTGGTGGATCACTGGCTTGATCCGGACGTCGTCGTACGGCCCCTTCAGCAGCAGGAAGGAACACTCCAGAGCCGAGTTCACCTGGGGAGCACGGACAGGGGGGACAACAGACGGGGGGACAAGAGACGGGGGGACAAGAGACGGGGGGACAAGAGACGGGGGGACAAGATGGGGGGACAAGAGACGGGGGGACAAGAGACGGGGGGACAAGATGGGGGGACAACAGACGGGGGGACAACAGATGGGGGGACAACAGACGGGGGGACAACAGACGGGGGGACAAGATGGGGGGACAACAGACGGGGGGACAAGATGGGGGGACAACAGATAGGGGGACAAGATGGGGGGACAACAGACGGGGGGACAAGATGGGGGGGACAGCAGACGGGGGGACAAGATGGGGGGACAACAGATAGGGGGACAAGATGGGGGGATAACAGATAGGGGGACAAGATGGGGGGACAACAGACGGGGGGACAAGATGGGGGGACAACAGATAGGGGGACAAGATGGGGGGACAACAGATAGGGGGACAAGATGGGGGGGGACAGGACACAGGGGGACGTCATCAGTAAACAAGCGTGATGAGATGCTGTCTACATGTGCACAGAGGTGTAACCAGTGTGTCTTTATTCTGTGGCTATATCCTGTTTCAGTCTCAGTCTTGAAGCTGTGGCCTGTCATTAGAGTCTAACCTTGCTCTTCAGGATGAGCTGGAAGGACAGCGTGCGCTTGCAGGACAGGTTGGGGTTGCGTTCCGAGTCGTTGACGCGAGCCTTCAGCACCCAGGTCTGGTTGAGGACAGTGAAGCGAGGTGTCTCGTAGTACAGGCGGGTGATGAAGTCATCTGTGCGATATGGCCTGAACTGGACCTCTACATGGAGACATGGGGAGGCAGAGCAAGGGAGGCGGTTATAGAACCTGATTTAAACGCACGCATGCCTGGTAGAAATCACTGGCACCTATGGAGAGGGTTAGAAAAGCTCATTGTGTTGGCATATTTTACAGTGTGTGAATGTGTGTGTGTGAATGTGTGTGTGCGTGCGTGTGCATGTTCGAATGCCTGTCACCTGTTGAGAAGCTCATTGTGTTGTGTGGGTCTAGCAGTGTGTGTTTGTGTGTGTGCACGCATGTGTACGTGTGTGTGTGTATGTGTGTGTGTGTTGGTGTGTGTGTGCTGTGTGGGTTTAGTAGTGTGTGTGTGTGTTGGTGTGTGTGTGCTGTGTAGGTTTAGTAGTGTGTGTGTGTTGGTGCGTGTGCTGTGTGGGTTTAGCAGTGTGTGTGTTGGTGTGTGTGTGTGCTGCGTGGGTTTAGCAGTGTGTGTGTGTGTGTGTGTATGTGTGTTGGTGTGTATGTGTGTTGGTGTGTATGTGTGTGTGTTGGTGTGTGTGTGTGTGTGTGTTGGTGTGTGTGTTCAGCAGCATGTGTGTTGGTGTGTGGGTGTGTGTGCTATGTGTGTTCAGCAGTGTGTGTGTGTTGGTGTGTGTGTGTTGGTGTGTGTGTGTTGGTGTGTGTGTGTTGGTGTGTGTGTTCAGAAGTGTGTGTGTGTTGTTGTGTGTGTGTGTGTGTTGGTGTGTGTGTGTTGGTGTGTGTGTGTGTGTTGGTGTGTGTGTGTGTGTTGGTGTGTGTGTTGGTGTGTGTGTTCAGCAGTGTGTGTGTGTTGGTGTGTGTGTGTGCTGTGTGTGTTCAGCAGTGTGTGTGTGTGTTGGTGTGTGTGTGTTGGTGTCTACCTGTGAAGCCGATCTTCTCGTAGCACAGCAGGCTGAAGATGCTGTTGTACAGCTGCAGCTCTCTGCGGTGGTTCTGGTCCATCTCTCCCAGGATCCCCATCAGCTCTGTGCCCGTCTTGGTGGGGTGGCAACACTCGCCCTCGTGGGCGGGCAGCTCGTGGAACGGCCCCTGCCACGGGCAGCCAATCCGCTTGTACTTGCACTGCGTCACTCTGGCAACGACACCGGCAGTGTGGGATTAGGGCATTTGAACTGATTTTTACAAATTCATCTGCTTGTATGTCCTGAATCTGCCATAACAGGTTTGTTGTATTCAGATTAACTCTAATTTGAGAGTGTGAAATGAGGAACTATAAAAATATATGACCATCAAGCTCAAGAATCTTGTTGAATGGAATCTTTTCACAGTAAAAACCTAGGACCAGTACTAAACAATGGCTCGTCATGGCAACAGTTGCATGGGTACATATGGTTGCTAGCCTAAATCGCGAGCATTACCAATGACACCATACTGTTTAGGCAAATTACAAGGGGTCTTTGCCCTTCCGGCTGGTTCCGCGTGCACGTGTGCAAACACACACACACACACCGCAACATTCAGTTTGGTTCTGTAATTAGATTTTTTTTCTCCCCTGGCAACTGGATGTCACATGTTCACAAGCTGCTTCAAAAACATCACCGTGTGACATTTTTGCGACGACACAAAGGAACATCTTTCGCAGGCTACTTTACAGGCAACTGAGTACGACTTCACTGTAATTAAACATGCATAATGGGGCTAGACTGGGCGTGTATTTGCACATTGGAAAAAAACTATCCTAATGTGTGGTCAGAGATAATATTGGGGATTAATCCCCTTTCATGTTTACAGAGTGAATAAATACACTTCTCTTGACTGTAGCTTTAAGACAGACAACAGTTTCCACACCTGATTCAAATGAATGCTCGTTATCAAGCTCTGCAGAAGCCTGAGAAGCACCATTCACTTGAACCAGGTGTGTTGGAGCAAGGAAACATCTAGAACATGCAAGACAACAGGCTCTGAAGTCCACTGCCTTTACATTTAAACTACAGCAACACAGCATGTAAGTGTCATTTACATTTACGTTTTGTCATTTAGCAGATGCTCTTTTCCAGAGCGACTTACAGAAAGTAAAGGGACATTCCCCCTGAGACAAATATGGTGAGGTGCCTTGCCCAAGGACACAATGTTATTTTTTGGGGCACAGTCAGGTTTTGAACCGGGTTCCTTCTGATAATTACCCCAACTTTCGAACCGCTCAGCCACAGCCAAATGTCCGTTAAACAAAGTACGGCTGCAGCTATCGATTATTTACATCGATTAATCGGATAAGTACTTTATTTTCAAGAAATGGCCAATAAAGCTATAAAAATTACTCAAATCACTTATCACATTTATTAACAATTGCACAACCATCAACATGTGGTTGCATGAGTTTTTACAATAAATTGGGGTACTGAAATAAATACAATCAATGTATCATGTTCCGATTCTTTGTTGTTGTCCGCACTTTCTTTGTTCGACCCGTCTTTCGACATTCTTGTCTCACTGGACTCAGTGACATCACAAACACGCTACAGGAAACGCTTCTGCAGAGGTGAGGTGCAGCGGTCGTGCGGAAACATGCGCCGCAACTACAAAGTTCCGGGGTCAAACATAACCGCGCGTAGTAAAACAGAATTAAAACGAATCATCGAAGCAGATTCAAAATAATCGATGCATTTTTGTAATTCAGGAATTCGAGGAATCGTTTCAGCCCTAAAACAAAGCTTCGGGTCAGAGTGTGTGAGGGTGTGTGCGTGTGCGGCCGGACGGGCGCCTGCCTGTGTGAACGTGAGCGTGCCTGTGAGCGTACGTACGTGCGCATGAGCGAGTATGTGTACCTGTCTTGGCACTCCTCCCTCTGGTGCCTCTCCAGGCTGGAGCGGGGGAACTGTTTCAGACAGAAGCTGCAGTCTGTGGGCAGCTCACTCACTGCCTTCTCCACTGCCAGGTTCCTGCAGCACAGGCTCTTACTGATCTCACACCTGCGCGCACACACGCACACACACACACACACACACACACACACACACACACACACACACCCAGCAAGGGGGATTTCATGGGAAATGTACAGGAAATTATTTTTGTGTTTCAATATTTATTTAACGCAATGTATTATATGGTCACCCTGTATGTTATGAGGTTTGATCACAATTCTAGATTACTAGAATAACTATTCAGGACTGTAGAATAGCCTAGGGTTCCATATTCCTCCTATGCTTTGATTTCTATGTTGTCATGAATCATCACTGCCCAGAATGAGAATATGACCTAGATTCACACTGTAAAGCCACATTCATTAAGCAGTATTCAGTCAGGTAAAGCCACATTATAAACACTATTCCATCAGGTGAAGCCCCATTAAGAAGCCCTATTCAGCCATGTAAAGCCACATTAATAAACACTATTCAGCCATGTAAAGTCACATTAAGAAATACTATCCAGGCAAGTAAAGCCACATTAATAAACACTATCCAGGCAAGTAAAGCCGTATTAAGAGTCGTGAGCGTACCTGCAGTTGGGGCAGGTGGCCTGCTCCTCCTTCAGGCGGGAGTCAGCTAGTAGGTGGATGAAGCAGCCAGCACACATCAGGTGTCCGTTGGTGCACTGGAGGAGAGGCAGGTGATAGTCAGGGTTAGGAGCAAGCTAGCTAGCTACTTTACTCTGGGATGTTACTTTTCCTCTTGAAGTCATTGAGATGTTGTTATTGCACTGGATTTAAATCATTGAGATGTTGTTATTGCACTGGATTTAAGTCATTGAGATGTTGTTATTGCACTGGATTTAAATCATTGAGATGTTGATTGTTTTATTGTTTTTTGTTTGTTCACTGTGCCTGGTGGCTTGAGATGTTAGCCATGTGGTCAGTCATTACGGACTGTTCGTTGACTCTGACCACAGAAAGACTGTAGAACAGTCACAGCACATCTGGGCTCTACTGATGTACTTTATTGAAGTTCTGCTTGTAGATAAATCTTTAGATAATAGTGCTTTGTAAAATGAATCAAATGTTTTATGTATGTTAATAGTATATGTTGTGTATGCCGTTTGGGTGGCAGTCAGTCAATATTAAATCCACCTGCTATTGTCTAGGCTTTGGGGTCACTGGGAGGGAGGGGACAGGGCACCAGGGTAAAGGTCAACTGACCTCTCCTCTTGTGTTTGTAGGGCAGCAGAGTATTGGGTGTTGCATTAGGGTTTGGATTGGTTTGTTTCATCCTGCACTCTGATTGGGACTTGGGACTTCTGTGCTGACTGAGGGCTATTTGAGGTCATCTTTCTTTCAACATCATAATGGCGCACATCTTTCTCTCTCTCTCTCTCTCTCTCTCTCTCTCTCTCTCTCTCTCTCACACACACACACTCACACACACACACACACACACACACACACACACACACATAGGTGTGAGGCATGTTCAAGATCCATTAGGCACAGATTAGGTGTCTTGTCTGGACTTGCCTAATGCCTGCATCTTGAAAACATTTAACACTTTTGGAAAAGAAAACAAATGCAGACCTAGGCCTTGATATGGAGCCCATGTTGAATAGCCTAGCCTCTCAGTGTGGCCACAGCTATAACAAGTGCATTGCTAACCCAGAGAAGGTTATTAACTGGGGCCTTAACGCCTATGGATCTGCTAGCTACACTGTTTTGCCGAGTTATAATGCTTTTTGGAATATAGTGCCAGGTGGAACAGATGGCGTGATTGTGTGACCATGTTTACCTGATATACAGATGCCTTGGGGAGATCAAGGCACACGGTGCAACATAGTACGGAGTATAGTCTCTCCTCAAGCTTCCCAGCCTCTCCCTCGGGTAGTCTCATTCGCTTCTTGGGTGGTTCGTCGTGATCCGACTCTGTCCCCTCTCTCCGGATCGCGACTTCCTCTTGCATCGCCATCCCCCCAGCGACCGCTTCCAGGGCTGCCCCCACGGCCCCAACCCCCAGTCCGGCCGAGGAGGAGCCAGGAGCGGCCGCAACGCCTACCTCTCCACGCTCTTCCAGTGAGGACATGGTGGTGATTGTCTGGCGATAGCCGAAATGTACCTGTCTCGACCAGACTGAGGCCGAAATGATAGCTGACAGTTAATGTTAGCTTCTCACCAGTCTAGGCTAGGCAGCTATTCCAACGGTCAGCTACCTAGCAAGCTAACTAGCCTAGCTAACAACAAGCAGTTAGGCAGTGGGGGCCAGAGGCTAGCACGGCTAGGTCAAACTGGCAATAATTCTTTAGCAATAATGAACATGACGTATTTCAATAAACATAAAACCGTTTATGGTGTGTGTCTCCCCCCCAAAAAAATATACATTTACCCCCTAAATGCAGTTAATTCTACCAACCTTTTACCGAGCAGTTAATGCTTACTAGGCTCAGCTATATCGCAAAAAAACAAACACTTTCTAGTTCAGAATATAACAGCCGCGAGCCGCGTCACTCAGCTGTCGAAGCCGTTATTTGCGCGTGACAGCGCGTGCTGCCGTTTCTCACTGACCCGGTTCGGCAGCTCTGCTATCGCTTTTGTCCTGGTACCAGCTGACCGTCCACGGGACCACCGGAAAGTGTCAGTGACTGAAGCAGCAGAAATGTAATATATTTCGCTTAGGAGCCAGTCTCTGTGACTACACAGCCATCTTTGTTATTTTTTTTTTATTTTTTTTTGTTTTTGTTCCTGTCCGTCGCCCTCCTCCTCTCCCCGACTTCACTTTTGTACAGTCCTGCGACTTCCAATCAATTTCTCTATTACTTAGCCAGGGTCACGGCAAATCCCAAACTCTGTTACTTGATAAACTGTCAATATTCTTTGCCCGCAATTGTAATGGCTTCTTTGCCAGTCTCTCTCGCTCTGCTGTCAGGATTGGCTATCAGTAGAATGTTTTGTTGTATCAGATGACTCTAGGGGTATTTAAAGAGTTATGCACAGCGCATGCGTAGTGGATTTCTGCGGGTCAGCGTGGCAGGACTTGAAAGGTGACCAAAACCCAATATGCGACAAAATGTTCCACGTCATCTGTAGGGGCGTCACCTGACAAGCAATGATGTCCAACATGACAGGACATATCCTGGGTTAATGCATTGACACCCTTATTAAAACAAAATCCTGCTGAAGTCGTTTTAATTCTTTCCGTTTATTCCCTAGTTGTTTTTCTTTCTTTCAAAACATTTTTTTTACTGTAGAATATTAGTCAACTGCTATTCATTGTTTTATAATGTAGTTACAACAGCTTTATAACTGAAGTTAAATTTGTTTAATCTCATCTCTTTTGGGCCACCTTGCAATGCCTAGTCGTTAAAACCACACAAGGCACATGTGCCGTGTTCCTCCCATAATTGCAGCACGTTCCAATACAGGTTGTGTATGTGGGAGGTGGCCAATGTTGGTTAAACTGGCATATCCAGCTCAGTGAGGGAACAAAACCCGCTGGAGGACTAAGGTGGTACTGGTGGGGGGGTGAAGCTTCAGTTGGGTGGGACAATGCAGAGTTCACCTTGACCACTGGGTCGTACGTTTTTTTGTCCTCCATAATCCTCTGGGTTATGGCTACTCAGTACATTGTTTGGAGCTCTGTGTGTGTGTGTGTGTGTGTGTGTGTGTGTGTGTGTGGGGGGGGGGGGGTTGTAAGGGAAAGTTGAAAGTTGTTTTTTGCAAGGCATTAAACGTTGCTCTGGAGAAGAGAGTCTGCTGAATGACTAAATGTAAATGAGAGTGTGTGTGTGTGTGTGTGTGTGTGTGTGTGTGTGTGTGTGTGTGTGTGTGTGTGAATGGGCAGCATGTCCCAGTGTCAGCTGTCTGTGATCAGGAGGCAGAGGCCCCAAGTGTCTCCTATTGGACAGAAACATGTTCCTTATTTGGTGCGTAAGGAATGGCTGGAGACCAGGGTCCCCTCAAGTTTCACAACAGACTGTACACACACTGTACACAGACCGTACATGCAGACTGGCTTCCACTGAAACTCCTTCTTAGAATGCCTTCCAGTACTAGCACTAGTTTTTTTGCAATGACAGCAAGTAAAACATTAGTTATTGTTGTGGTTGGACCCTCAAAGGACTGCAGTGGATCATGTGCATAATATACACACTCAGGAAAAGTGTAACACATAAAATCTATTTATTCCTACTAATTGTGCGATTCCCTACTGAACTTCTAACTACTGCACACTTAATGTATACAAAAATGTCCAAGGTCGCAGTAGTACACAGGGTACTAATGAGTGGTAAGAAATATATAGAAGACCATACTACGTATTACTACTTATAACAGTTACAATGACCGCTAACAAACCTTGAATTGAGATACTTTTGAGGTAAAAATTGTGCCCAGATGTGTTCCCACACGATGGAAGTGCATGAATATGTGTTTTAAAGCGTTATAAATACAGTCATTGAATCAAACAGTCGATTTACTTAATCAGTGAGACATGAGCAAAGACAATGAGAATCAACTTGTGTCAGTTAGTCTGATGTGGGGTTGATGGAGGAGTTGTGTGGGTGGGGGGTGGCTGTGGGGCTGGATCGGGTGGGTGTTGTCTGGGAGACTCGGGTGGGGCTGCAGCTCGGGGTTTGGAAAGATTTTCAGGGGGAGTGGCTGCCCCAGTGGTTGGAGGCTGTGTGTGAGAGGCGGGAGAGGGTTCTGAATGAGGGGTGTTGGTGGGGGACAGGAGGTTCTCCGTGCTGGGTTCTTTTAGCGTGGGATTGGGGTTTAGGGAGTTGCGCTGGTCTGTGCTGAAGTCGGATTGAGGCGAAGCCGATGTGGGTCGGGTTGTCTTGACCGAGGTTTCCGTCGAAGGTTGGCGGCGCTGATATCGATCTGTGCTCGTCTCTTCCTGTCTACGTTGACCTTTTCTGGTCTCGGCTCGTTTTGGCTGATCTGCCAGAGTCTGTGGTAGTGTCTGCTGGTCTGTGGGGGTGTGAGGTGTGTTAGTGAAGGCCTCCTCCTCCTCACTGGCTGTGGCAGTGTTCAGGACCCAAGGATGCTCCAGAATCTCAGCTGCTGTTAGTCTCTCGACTGGATCCACCTGTAGCAGAGCTTGGACCAAGCTTCGAGCACCTACACACACACACACACACACACACACACACACACACACACACACACACACTTGAACTTGTTAACCCTCCGACAAACATCTAAAACTCGGAATCCATGAAGGGTGTGTTTGTGGGCGTCTCACCATCTGAGATGGCGTCCCAGTATGGGGACAGGAAGTGAAGCTCTCCTTGTTTGATCAGCTCGAACAGTGTCTCCTGGTCTCTGTCGCGACTCCGGAATGGAGGGAACCCGCAGAGAAGGATGTAGAAAACCACACCCAGAGCCCAGACATCCACTGTGAGGCCGTAACCTGCAGCAAGGGAAGAAGGAAGGAGGGAAATGGATTGACTGCCAGATAGGGATCGGTGAGGCCTCAATACTATTATACGGTCGTAGTGTTGGGAGTAATCACCTGTCTCAGTAAGTATTTCTGGGGCCACATAAGTGGGCGTTCCACAAACAGTGAAGATCGGTTCAGTAACAACCATGGCCAGACCAAAGTCCCCCAACTTCAGCCTATGGCTCCCACCACCTTTACCCTCCACCTGAAGAGGTTATGGAGGGAGGCCAGACAAACTGTAAATTTCACCCATTAAGTTGAGCATTACAAAATGGTAAATGCATCTGTATATTCTTGTTAACTTGTTGATGTAAAGACTCACCAATAGGTTTTCTGGTTTGAGGTCTCTGTGTACAATTCTCTTGTTGTGTATGTATCTCAGGGCCTCGCTGATGTCAGACACCATCATTCTGGCCTCTCCTTCCGGAAACTTCCCCTTTTCTGCGATGGCATCGAACAGATCACCCCCTGCCACCAGCTCCATAATCAGGTAGGAGTGTGTGTGTGTGTGATGGTGTGTGAACAGTCGTACCACACGGGGGTGGGACAGACTACCCAGCAGGCTCAGTTCATTCTGCATCATGTGCTCCCGTCCAATCAGCTTTGACCGTTCCACTATCTTCACGGCCATGATTTGGCCGCTGTCACGGCGATGGCACTCACGCACGACCGCAAAATTCCCGTCTCCGACCACCCGTCCAATGTCGTAGCAACGCTCAATGTCTTCCTGGGTCACATCCCTTCCGTCAGATGGAAGGTCAAAGGTCACAGTTTGCTTGTTTGCTTCTTTTTTGGACCCCTCCCCCTGGGATGTGTCTGAGGAGAAGTGTTCCAATACGCCAAATGATTTCTCAGCGACTTTGTTGATTGGTCGAGGCTGAGAACAGTTGCCAGGTCTCCTTGGTTCCTGTTCCTTTGCTATGTGACCTTTTTGCTTCCTGCTCAAGGGAGGAAGTGAGAGCCTCCCTCCTCTGTGATTGGTTTGCTCCTGATTTCCATCTCCCTCTCCTCTGCAATTCCCACAGAGGGCAGGAAAGGGAAAGTCTGTCTCCTCTCGTAGCCCCTCCTCCTGGGTAAAGGGACCAATCACAGAGAGGGGTGTCTCTCTGGCTCTCTGTCTAACCCGGACCTTCTGCAAGTGGTTGGGGGGGTGAATGGGGTGTCTGTTAGAGGGTGTGTTGTGAAGAGAAGACTTGTGTGTGTCGGAATTCAGTTTGGTCTGCCTGTGGCTGTCTGTGTGGGGGTGTTCCTGGGCGAGTCTCTGTTTGTTACGATGAGTCCTCACATGAGCGTCAGCATCGAGGTGCGTGTGCGGTGCGTGGGTGTCGAAGCTGTCCGTGCCCTCGCTGTACCCGCTGTCGGCCTTCGACGCTTTGTCTTTGTCGGACTTCGGGACAAGTCTCTTCACCCAGGCCCGGAGCGCCTCGCCACGGTAATGAGAATGCTCCGGAAACAGCTCTTCCAGAGCTTCCTCCACGCTCCGCAGATCCGGACGAGCCTTTCCGAACGCCAGGAACGCCACCTCGCCCCGGAAGAAGTCGCACACACCCTTCACCTGAGACAAGATGTTGACAGGAGAATTGGACAAAGATCACCTGCTGAAAATCTTACCTTGTCTCTGGGTGTGTGTGTGTGTGTCCTCCTCACCTCTCGGGCATGGGGTGTGTAAAGGCGTGTGACTCTAGCTCTGTGCCAATGAGGAAAGCCCAAGGCTTCTGAAAGGTCCAATAGGAGCTGTTCATAAGAGACCACACCCCTGCGGTTGAGCAGAACCGTCACCTAAAAGCAGAGTACCAAGAATTAGCCACCGGTCTATAAGGGCCATGCTGAAAAACATTCCTCTCCTAAATCTTTTATTTGTTTGTAATCACGCTTATATGTTGAGGATGTGGAGTGCAGTGTGGATGAGATCCTCACCTTCCTGATCACACTCTGACCACAAGGTCGCACCACAGTGATTAAACGTGGGCGCTCTGCGCTTTGCTCTGCGTAGCGCGTGTGGAACAGGGGGAAGGGAGGGGCGCCGGGGGTCCTTAATCCTGCTCCAGCGAGTTTGGGGAGGGGCAGGGGGGGCCACGGATGGGAGACACCCTCAAGACGTTTAGTCAGGGAAACAGGATGTTCTGATGAAGGGGGTGAGTGGGGGGGAAGGGGGGAAAAAAATCAATAACGTATTGCTGTAGGTCCAGGTGGTCAGCTTTTTTTTCATCACAATGGACTCCTTGGTAACATGAAACTTTGTTCCATGGCGTGTGTGTGTGTCCTAAGGAAGCGTTAATAATTCAGTCAGGGGAGTTGGCTGCTTGAAGAATCTCAAATGGCCCCTGCACTCCAAGAGATAAAAAAGACTCAAATCTGATCAGCCGGATTTGTTTACACACACACACACACACACACACACACACACACACACACACACACACACACAAAAACAAAGGATATTCTGGTTCAGGCTCTGCTGGAGCTGCATGTTTAATGAAGCAGAGACTGCTTTGAAGATGAGGATATTTCACTTTCACATATGTAAGTATCTTTGGACTTCCCGTTCAAGCCACCTCATCTGAGATACAGGTCTTAGACGCAGGTGTGCATAAACACAAGTGGCTCTTTGCAACGGGGTACAGGCCACCACAATGCACCCACACTCGAGTCTGAAAAGCAATTAAATTAATACAGCTTCATCAGTCTACACCGCAGTATTTCCAAAACAAAAACTGAACTAAATTTCCCATTAACTTCTAATAAAAAAGTGAGCATCCGGTAGCGTAGTGATAGTCGGTCATTAGCTTACCCTAACCAACCTACAGTAAGTAATTAACCTGTAAACTCGTGAAAAATTAGTCAAAGTTACCTTTTTTCACATGACGAAAAAAAGGGTTTGAGCAGCAAACTTTAAAACGCATAGCACTATACACAAGTGTGACATTGCTCATGGATTAAACTCCATCTCCAATAACCTCACCTGCCGTCCTCCACCTCGTCCCGGCAGCGTCACACCCGAGGCGGGCTCTCCCAGCGGGCATCATCGCCTGTTATCTAGACCACAAGACTCTCCTCTGACCGCTCCAGTGAAAGTAAATGTCATCACTCGGACTGATGACAATGATTCTGCTACTAAAGAGGTCGGCTGTTACCGCCGTGCTGACCACACAGGGATATTATTGGCTGCATTGGGTTGCTATGGATGCGCGTATAGGGAGGAGTCGAGCGGTGCAACTTGCAGCAAACTCAGTGAACATTATAGGGGACCAACGGGACAGATGAAACCTCTGCCTGTGTGTCGTATGTCGCCTTCCTTCCTCAGCCGTTTCAGTAGTTTCAACAGTTGGCTCATTAAGGTGCTGGTAAGAATCAGACACGGGTCGAAATCCGTCAGCGCGTTGGCACGTTTCATGACGCGCACGCGCTACCGGAGCCCAGTGCCAGTGCGCGTGCAAGCGGGTACCAGCCGTTATTGCCGTTAATGCCTGTCTGCAGTGGACATCTGATGTTCTACCATCACTCATCTTCAATGACACCGAGTTCCAAGTGTCAGGAACGCGGAATGAAATTACTACCGTTTCAAACTCGGTAAAGTTGTTTTTTTTTGCCGAGGGGGGGAGGGGGGGTGACATTTAAGGCCATTAAATAACCTAAAATAACAGACCGTACAAAGGTCAGGCCTAGCCTGATGGGCTGTCGTTGGAAATCAGGTTAGAGAATGAGACGCTTACAACATTTCCCGACTTTCCTCTTTCACTGGGCCCTCCACGCACCAGGCTACTGGACCATTCACACACAGTCCATCGCATTTCTTTGTGCTGCTCACCCCATGGGTCTGTTGCCATGGATACTGCTAACATTGGATCCCTGACAACAAGTCTCATTCCGGATACCCATCCTGGATCTGTTCCCCTGACAAAGTATGTGTGTGTCTGTGTGTGTGTGTGTGTGTGTGTGTGTGTGTGTGTGTCCATGGTGTCTGTGTTTGTGTGTGGCGCAAAAACACACAGGGACAGAAATATTACCCATGAGAGCTTATTTTAGAACTCTAAGTCTCTTCTGATGAACACACCCCCTTTGTGTTCTTGAGGTGACTAGTGACGTCATATTTTCAGTGGCTTCGTCTTGGGAGGAACTGAAAGCAATTAAGGGTCCTGATGGGTTGCTACTGGTTTGCGCTCTAATGATCTTGAATTGGCCGACAATCTTTATGACCACCAGGGGGCAGACAACTCCAGCGTAATCTTCCTTCTGTGAGAAAAATAACTATTTGACTGTTGGTGAACTTAAGAGCAGCAGAACAATATAGGCATGAAGCCCTGGCTCTCCATCTAACCAGCATTCCCTCATTTGAGGTCACAATATGCATTTCTGTTTTCAGTCAGAATGTTTCCATCTTGAGTCATAGCTGTACCTGTAATCTAACTACTGTTGAGAGAGATAGAGAGAGAGATACACACATACACATAGAGAGAGAGGAAGAGAGAGAGGAATAGAGAGAGAGAGAGAGGTCAGTGTGTGTCTGCGCTTGTGTGTACGTCGGATCCTGCATTGAGGTCAAATACCAGCTGCAAAGGTAACTCTAATGGCTCATCTGCAATTCAGATCATGTTGAAATCTTGTGACCGGAACATTGAACCTTAAAGTTAGGTGAGTCAGGGTCGGTGAGGACGGATTTGGTGTGAATAGAAAAACATGGGGAGAGTGTGTGTGTGTGTGTGTGTGTGTGTGTGTGTGTGTGGAACTGGGGGTGGGGGCGGGTGGGGGGTGGGAGTGGGGCATTACAAGAGTAAAGGTCAGGGTTTTTCCTAATGGGAGGATTTCCAGATGTCACTCAAACACACGTAAAAAAAGCCAGAGAGAAGAGTTAGACTCTTTTTATCTCCCCAGCTCTAGCCTTCACCCTCAGGTTTGTTGATCGAGCTGTGAGCCTTTCATAACATTCCCCTCTCCTTGGGTTCAACCTCACAGACATGCACACATGGTAAACAGCAGTGTGTGCTCAGGCCAAACACTGGTTCTAAAGGCAGACCCAGAGGTGAACCATCTGAACCACAACCACACTCTGCAACGGCAACCAAAAATCCCAGAAGGAGACAATCGCAATTTGTCATGATTTTGGTATTGTTTACATTTCCATAGAGTCATTTAGCAGAGGCTCTTATCCAAAACGACTTACAGCAAGTACAGGGACATTCCCCCCTGAGGCAAGTAGGGTGAAGTGCCTCGCCCAAGGACACAATGTCATGTTGGCACAGCCAGGATTCGAACCAGGGACCTTCTGATTACTAATCTGAGACCCTAACCGACTGCGCCACATGACATCCATATAGTTGTTGGTTGCTTTGTTGTTTTCACATGTTCATATTGTTTTGTTTGTTCCAAATCTATTGTGTGCATGTGTGTGTGTGTGTGTGTGTGTGTGTGTGGAGGGGGGCGGGGCTGGGTTTGCATGTACTGTACATCCATGTTTGTGAAGAACTGAGGTGGTATGATAGCTTCTTGGGGACTGTCTCAACATGACTTTTGAACACAGGTGGTTGCCCTGTGAGTCAGTCTTGAGTTATGACTCTATGACAGTATATCATCCGGTGAGCTTCATGCCTTGGGATGGGATTCGAATCGTTTGGACCAGTTCTCTCTGTCATTCTCATTTCTTGTAATCCACTTTCCTGTCTGTTCAGTTCCTCAAATTCAGTTGACTTCTTTTCTGTACTAATCTCTCTCTCTCTCTCTCTCTCTCTGTCTCTCTCTGACCACCTGTTTGTGTCTAAGGCCAGACACATGCATGCTGCATTCCAGTTTGGAAACACACATGTGTTGGTTTAGACACAGACAATTCACAGCGAGTAAGTCTGGTGAAGAATGTGATGCAGCTCTTTGCCTGTGCAAGTGTGCGAGAACGAGAGGGAGAGAGAGAGGGTGGGGAGGGGGAGAGAAGGGGGGGAGAAGAGAAGCAGAGAGGGGGGGAGAGGGAGCGGGGAGAGGGAGAGAGAAGCAGAGAGGGAGGGGGGGAGGGGGAGAGGGTGGGGAGAAGCAGAGAGGGAGGGGGAGTGGGTGAGGAGAAGCAGAGATGGAGGGGGAGAGTGTCATGTCTATGGGGAGTGTGGGTTGGAGGGGGGTGGAGAAAGAGATGGTCAGGGAGAGAATAGAAAGGGAGAGGGTCAGGGAGGGGGGGAGATAGATAGAGAGTGAGAGATTTTCCACTTGGGGATTGCTTCACGCAACAATCTGGGGTATTTCTCAACTCGGACAGTTAATAGGCATTAAAACTGTGCACATGCATATTGTGTGGTAATATTACACCATGCCTGGCAGCATGGGGTTGGTAAGGCCAGGGTATTGTCTGGTACAGTGTTCAGTGCCCAGATGCACATTCACTTTACTGATCACAGTGCCCTTTCTGTCCTTCATGGCAAGATTAAAGAGGTAATGAAAGTCAAAAGAGAACGTGACCCAGCTGGAAGGAGAGACAGAACATGGAAGAGAACACTTCCATGACGCTAGACGCTACTTAAAAACCACTCCAACTCAGCCGCCCCCCTCCCCCGGCCCTCCTCGCTCCCCCGCTCGTTCTCTCTCTTTCATTTCGTCTTTCCATCCCTCTTTCTCAAAGCTCCCCCCATCCCTCTATTCTTAACAGAAGAATTTCTATTCTTCCACATTTTCAACGCCACGCATACCCCCCACCCCCCTCCCCCGCCCGCCTCTCTCTCCCCATCTCGGACTGCCTGTCTTTGTCTCCTCTCCTCCCCCTTCCCCCAGTCTCTCTCTCCCTCCTCCTAGTCTCTCTGCACAGGCTGATGACATCATGAACAGCCGGTATAAAACCAGCCAGTAGGATTTAAGCAGCAGTGCTGCTGACTTGCTCCCCCTCTCTCTCCCTTACTCACTCTCTCTCTCTCTCTCAGTCTTATTTGCTCCTGCCAGCCTTCTGTCGCTCCTTTTCTCTCTCTCCCTCTCTCTCTTTTGCACTGTTGAGTCCTCATTCCGGCACCCTACTGCAGAAATGGCTGATGCGTTTGTTGGTACATGGAATCTCAAGGAGACCAAGAATTTTGATGACTACATGAAGGCACTGGGTAGGCATGTGTGTGTGTTATTGCTTTTTGTGGTGTTTCTGTGTGCCGGGGGAAGGGGGGAGAGAGAGAGAGTGGAGTGTGTGGTTTAACTGTAAAGGATGGGGTGTGTCAGCGGAAGCATGTGCGCACATGTGCCAAAGACAGAGAGCAGCCGGGAGCAGTTGAGGTGTGTGACTTGGGGTGTATGCATGTGCGTGTGTGTACGCTTTGTTTTGCGTTGCAGTGTGGAAAAAGCGAGAGTGTGGGAAAATTCATTGACGTTAAGCCGATGAATGAATGAATGAAGAAAGGGGGAACTAAGTGGGCCACCGTGTGTTACAGGAGGGTGTGGGGGAGGGAGGAACCATGTGCACACCCTGATTTAATGGTGGGGTCCATTTTTGAGCACACACTCAGGCTTGTGGAGAAAACAGCTGAAAACCAGCTACACCCACTCACCAGTATGCTGGTTTACATATTAACGCTATTTGTGGGCGTTAATGTCCTTTTGACTTTAGTCAATAGTTCTCTTAAATCAGGAGTTGTCAACCCTGGTCCTAGGGAGCCACTGTCCTGAAGATTTTAGCCGTTTCCCTGCTCCAGCACACCTGATTCTAATGAAGGGTCGTTATCAAGCTCTGTGGAAGCCTCATAATTACCCTCCATTAGAATCAGGTGTGCTAAAGCAGGGAAACATCTAAAATCTTCAGGACAGTGGCTCCCTAAAACCAGGGTTGCCGACCTCTGTCTTAAATTCTAGAGTGGGTGGGTAGGTGGGGGGAGTTTGTGTAAAGACTGTCTGCTTGCTGAACCCTGTGGGCCTATTAGCATCGACCTGTCTGCTCTTATCAGCAGAAAAATGACCCCCGACCCTTGTTCCTACTCTTCTCATCTCTCAGCCAACAACTGTGCAGACACACAGACAGACACACAAACACACGCAGCGGCTGTTGCCATATCGATTGAGTGAGCGTGGCACTTTCAAGCCTGAGGAGATGAGCTGGACTGCGACAGAAAAGCGCAAAACGGTTACCAGTCACAAATGGGAGTTGGCCGCTCCTGTCCAGCAACAACCAATCCCTGTCCTTTTGCTTATTACACACGTACTGACTCGCGCTCTCTCGTAATCGCACACACAAAGATCCTGTAAGCTGAACTCAAACATACAGGCAAACATGGAGCCGGGTCAATGTGACTCCCTGATGTTTGTGGAACTAGGACACAGATTAATTGAAGATAAGAAAGATTTCGCTGAAGGGGAGGAAGAGAAAAGCTGATTACTGTGACGGAACAAATCGATGAGGGATGAGGTGATGTGTCGCAGAGGGGCCGCGGGTTCGAACCCTCAGCGGACCCAATTCGAGCAGGCTGGGCGTACCGTGCATCGTGTCCAGATGGCGTTTCCGACCCCTAAAATCGATGACGCTGACCAATTTGCTTTTCCCCTACAGGAGTGGGATTCGCCACCCGCCAGGTCGGGGGTATGACCAAACCCACCACCATCATCTCGGTCGAAGGAGACGTGGTCACCCTGAAAACCCAGAGCACCTTCAAGAACACCGAGATCAACTTCAAGCTCGGCGAGGAGTTTGACGAGACCACTGCGGATGACAGGAAGGTTAAGGTGCGGTTAATGGGTCGAAGGTTTGTGCAGTCTGTGGTTAGACATGAGCCGGTACTGGTGACCATCTATGTGTTCAGTGTGTAGAGCCATTAGATTAGTGGTCACCATTAATTAAGGCAATATCTAGGTGCCGTCCGTGCAAAATGTCGAAAGCCCTGTATTCCCGCAATCTATTTGGAGAGATTGGAAGGGTGAGCCTTTAAACAGGGGGAGGAAAGGTGAGAGGTTAAAGTTCAAGAGTTATTTATTGTCGACAGCTTGATGAGAAAGCAGCATTGTCCTGCTGGGATAGAAGAGTAATGGGGAGAGGGAGTTGGAGAAACCCCCATTTGAACAATGACTCACTGTTGGTCAGGATTCGACCAAACCTGCCTCACGAATCGAAGGCGTTGTGTTTCTTTTCCCACAAATCCCTGCTAGTTCTCTTTATCGACATGAGGAACGCATGTTTAAAACCCTTGTCTCTCCTTCGCCGCAGTCTCTTGTAACTATCGATGACGGTAAGATGGTGCACGTGCAGAAATGGGACGGCAAAGAGACAACGCTGGTACGAGAAGTCAGCGGAAACGCCCTCACGCTGGTGAGTGGAGGATTGTGGGAAGGAGTCGTTGCAATAAAGTATTCTGATTCTGATGCGTTGACGGAGGAAAAGATGCCAGCATGTATATCGACTTCTCGAGTTTTGCACTGCGTGCGAATGAGTCAGTGAAGACTGTATTGTTCAGTGTATGTGGTGTGTGGGTGTGCCGGTGTTAGCATTGCTGAATATCCTTTTCTCTCTTTCTCTTCGACACAGACGCTGACTCTGGGCGACGTTGTTTGTACACGTTCGTACGAGAAAGCGTAAACGTCCAAAACCTCCATCCCAAACACGCCAAAGCCAAACCCGGGAAGTTCCCACGGCCCCGCCCCACTCACCGCTGAGCCCTCGTAACCTTTAACCCCCGTCGTGATACCCAGTCCCTCCATTTGTTCTGTTCATCCCTGTGTTGCATCTCCTCAAAATGAAACACTGAATAAAATCCTTTTTTTTTCTCACACATGCTTTTTTTCCGTTATTGGAAGATTTGGATTCTGCTCCAAAATCTGTTGGCAAACAGCTGGTAGCAGAATAAGACTTATCGCCAGTATTGGCATGTCAATCGAAATGTCTAGGTAATTGGCAGACATTTTGTATTGTGACATCAAACACCGTGCCTCCTACAAAGCCTGCGTAATTTCTTTCAGAGATCAAAGGAATTTCTACTCCGGTACATTCTGTGTCTGTTTTGACGTATTTACACCTTGCTGAGCTCTCAAGGTGTAGGTGTGTGTGTGCATAAGTTTGGCAGAACCAGTATGTTAAGTGTGAGATTAACTCTTGAGCCAAAACAGAACTCATTTTATGTGTTAACTGGATATGGATTGCATCAGCGAGTAATTTATAGCTCATTTGGAAGCTACAGCCTGTGTGTACGTGTGTGTGTGTGTGTGTGTATGTGTGTGCGGACAGTTAATTTGAACTAGGTGAGGGGAAACATCTCGTTGGCACATGTACTTCAGCCTGTGCCGTTTGTGGATGAGTGAGTTCTAAATCTAGAGCATTCCATACCCATGTAGATTGGTGTCATGTGCTACAGCTGGCCAGCCAAACTAGCCACTGGGTGAAAGGCTGTGCAGGGGTCAGTCCACCAACTGCACCTTCAATGACTTTCATGACCTTAACGTAAATCTCTGCTGTTATCGTCGTCAACCTTCACACGCTCACCGCAAACCCACACCCAGCGAGACCGAGTCACACCGTGTCGGCGCTGTGGGACCAGCTCCTTCGTGATTCGATTGGAAAATACCGAGCTACAGCTGCAGTGGCTGTAACACCACCTTGTAACCAGAGGATTCCAGTTTTGTGGTTCACAATGATTAAAACATGAAGTGAAGCTTTGTTCGAATTCTGCATGGCCTTCAACCTTGACAGCCTTGTATCGTTTATGCATTCGGGTGGGAGGGGGGAGAGGAACACATGTTTTGAGACGTTTTTCAAGAATAACAGGTGACACTAGAAGATAAAGCAACACAGAGACACTGAAAACATTCGACGCGACAGAAATAAACTAATTAACTCAAACTCTAGAGCTCTAGAGAACCTGTTACATGCTTCCTATGTATGTTTGCTTTTTGGTATTATGAAACAGCCACTCGTTTCACTATGGTTTAAGCTACTGAACAGGTGTAAACAATACCTAGGACCTCACATTAAGGTAGAGGATCTGCCTTCTGCCATATTGCTTACACCTATCAGGTTACTTCAAATCAAGCAGCACAGGGAGGCTAGTCTGGGGAGGGTTATCTTAGGACAAACCGTGACTATGTTCTGGCTCATGCTTCTTAAAAGATCCTAGATAATCTTTCAAACAAAAAAGAAGAAAGAAAATACAATGGGGATACCGCAATTAAACACGTCTGTCATCGACATTTAAAGACAGTTCTCTTTACATGTGTCTGCTATCTGTGTGTGAGTGCAGTGTGTGTGAGCTGTGTGTGTGCAGTGTGTGTGAGCTGTGTGTGTGTGCAGTGTGTGTGTGTGTGTGTGCAGTGTGTGTGTGTGTGTGAGTGCAGTGTGTGTAGTGCAGTGTGTGTGTGTGCAGTTAGTTTGAGCTGTGTGTGAGTGCAGTGTGTGTGTGAGCTGTGTGTGAGTGCAGTGTGTGTGTGTGTGTGTGTGCAGGGTGTGTGTGTGTGTGTGTGCAGTGTAGTCTGTGCTCCTCCTGGTCTCAGCTGTGTTTATGGGATTTGTGTTTCTTGTGCTTCTTCTTCTTCCTCTCCTCTTTGTCTGCGTCACGGCGCCCCCTCTTGGCCTGGCTCGGTCTGTGCGCGCCGTCGCTGCTGCTGCTGTCGCTCTCGGACTCCTTCCTCTCTCTCTTCCTCTTCTTCTTCACTTTCTTCTCCTGGAGGGCAAACGGCGACACAGCATGTCAAGATTCCATTCCACAAAGTGGTGTGCCTGGGTTATGGAGTCGTGCTCTCTGAACGTGTTTGCATGGATTTGGTTTCTGTGGTGACATTTCCGCGCGTCTATGTCATTGTCTGTAAGCACCTCAGGTTGTCGCCACACACACGCACACACACGCCAAATTACTGGCAACCGAGCGACACTGAGGGCAGAAAACAGGAAGTGCGTGGGGCAGAGGTTGTCACTGGTACTTTACCTTCTTTTTCTTTTTTTTCTTCTGAGAGTCTTGCTGTGCTGTGAGGTTTGAGGGGGGCGCCTGCTGCTGCTGCTGTTCTACCTCGTCGCCCTCTTCAGGTAACAAAGAGTACTGCAACCCAGGAGTCGAGAAACAGTCCTTGGCAAAGTGGCCTGTCAAGAGGTGGGTGGGGGGGAAGCATGTATTTAGGCAACATGGTTGTTAGTTTCAGACTGGGTACGCAGCAGAGCGATCATCAGGGCTGTGGTTGAAATCAGAAGCATGTCTGGACAGAACAGGTCTCCTCTGCACTTGTACCTTTGCAGCCACAGTTCTTGCAGGTGGTGTTAAAGACAGCCTCCAGTGTTATTCTATGTCCAGTGTGATCTCGGAACATTCTACGCCTCCGCTCATCCTGCCTGGAAACAAGAACAGACGTGAGACACACACACACACACTGCAATTTCCCCCCCGGGGGACTAGTAAAGGAATGAGAAGGAAGGAGATCCACTAACATTTACATTTATTCGTTTAGCAGACGCTTTTATCCAGAGTGACTTACAGTAAGTACAGGGAATTTTTTTCCCTGAGGCAAGTAGGGTGAAGTGCCTTCGCCCAAGGACTCAACGTCAAATAGCCACAGCTGGGGCTCGATCTCACAACCTTCCGATCATGAGGCCAACACCTTAACCCGTTGAGCCATCTGACCCCCCACTAACAGATCCTGCCACAGTAAATTCCGCGTTTGTGTAACTTGCATGGCGAATAAAAACTCATTCTGATTCTGACGTACTCAGCGTTGACATTGTTGGGGTCCTGGTCCCGTCCAGTTCCCTGGTTCACAGCTTTCATGGAGAAGGAGAGTTTCACCTTGTCACCTCTGATCTGAGTCCAGAAGAAGAGGAGTTATGTTGGGTTTCGAAAGTATCCTTAACGATGATAACATTATTACCGAATCAAGGACGCATGTGTGAGTGTGTTACCTCTTTCCCGATGACTTTGATCCACACCTGTTCTCCCACATCTACAATCTCTGAGGCATTTTCTACTCGACATGCAGACATTTCACTGACGTGCACCAAACCTGAGGGAGAGAGAGAGAGACCTTTACACTGAGTCCTTTAGCAGGTGCTCTTATCCAGAGCGACTAACAGTAAGTACAGGGATATTCCCCCTGAGGCAAGTAGGGTGAAGTGTCTTGCCCAAGGACACAACGACATGTTGGCCCAGCTGGGATTCAAACTGGGAACCTTCTGATTACTAGTCTGAATCTCTAACCGCTCAGCCATCTGACTCCACTTTTAGAATATGTGTATGTTTACTGTATGCACGACCCACCCAAGTCTATTCGTTGTTGTGTAAACTACTTGGTTATTTAACTGTTCACTTGTTCAGATTTTTAAGAGTGAGTTAAATCCATTTTAGTATTAATCTTCTGTCAGTGTATTCAGTCTGGTACTGGCTTCTCACCCTGCTTCTGGTATCCTGGAAGCTTCACAAAGGCTCCATAGGTTTGGACAGAGACCACCTCGCCCTTGAAGATCCCATACATGGTCGGCAGGCCGTCCAGACCACCAGGCTCTTCTGGTTCTTCAAATTCTGCCATGGTGGTGTAGCCCTGGTGGGACGATCGTTTCACTCCTCTGTGACAAAACGTGAAAGAAGCCACACGTCAACGAAAAACAGTTTTAACTTACAGATTTAGGGGAGAATGAATGACGAAGAACAACTTGAAGTTGCGTTATCGTGAGTTAAAGTAAAACAATATGTAGATTTACCTTCAGCTTTTATGTCGGCGAATGCCTTTTTGGTCGCGAACGTTGTCGTTTCAGCTAGATTTAGTAAATAACTCGGCTATAGACGTTGGTTATGCCGACATTTTGGGATTTGCACAGATTTCAACAATCGTTTACAGAAACGCATTTGGTGTAGAATGAAACTCTCATGTTTACAAATAAGAAACGTACGTCGCAAACGTTTACCGTAAGAGGTCATTCGTTATATTTCTTCCGGTGCCTTCTCCACACTAGCCAATCACAGTGGTCGGCTAAACGAACCACCAATCAAATCCCTCACTCCCGCCGGAAGTACTCTGACCCCATTCTTCGTATATCTGTGTTGAGAGCAGAGATCCGACGAGAAGCTCATTCATTTCAGTATTCGATACTCGGACTTAACAACATTTGAAGATCGAACCCTTAACTTTTGATTATTAAACTATGATTGAACCTAAGAAGAGACCAGGCGACATGGCTTTGGTCCCAACCGAAGTCAAGCGGCCCCGGACGGACCTGGTGGCTGCGGCGCAGTCCCAGCAACTCGTGGCGATGGTAAGATGTTGGTGCAGAGAAAGTTCATCTGTGAACCAACAGACTAGCATGTGTCCACTGCTGGATTCCTGTTGGGAGTTTGTACCGTCTGTGCTTAACGATCAAAGTCTAGATGATCGACTGTTTAAACTTGAGTTAAGTCAAAGCGGTTCCGCTTGAAGCGGCCTATCTACCTGGTTGTGTAGTTCAGTGGTCCCCAACCCTGGTCCTCAGGACCCACTGTCCTGCATGTTTTAGATGTTTCCCTGCTCCAACACACCTGATTGTAATGCGTGTTCGTTACCAGGATTCTCCAGAGCTAGATAACGACCCATTCATGAGCATCAGGTGTGTTGGAGCAGGGAAACATCTAAAACATAAAGGACAGTGCGCCTTGAGGACCAGGGTTGGGGACCGCTGGTTTACTTCAAACATAGCCGTCTCAATCTTGTGGGTGTGTGAATGTTCTGCAGGGCCCCCCACGAAGCTCCAGTCTGCAGGCTCCCATCATGCTAATGTGTGGTCATGAAGGAGAGGTCTACTGCTGCAAATTTCACCCCAACGGTGCTACGCTGGCATCTTCAGGCTACGACCGGCTCATATGTGAGTACACACAAGTAATGACACAGTCATTCCCTCAGGAGAAACTCTACCTAACCGATTGGGTTCAGTGCCAAGCCTTTAACATAATACTTAATAGGGAGTCAGATGGCTCAGCGGGTTAAGACGTTGGCCTCATGAGCGGAAGGTTGTGAGTTCGAACCCTGGCTGTGGTTATGTGATGTTGTGTCCTTGGGCAAGGCACTTCACCCTACTTGCCTCAGGGAGAATGTCCCTGTACTTGCTGTAAGTCGCTTTGGATAAAAGCGTCTGCTTAATGAGTATTTATTTTATCTTATTTTAAACAAACGGCTAAACTATGTTCTGTCTCTCTTTCAGTGATGTGGAACGTGTATGGAGACTGTGATAACTTTGCCACTCTGAAAGGACACAGTGGTGCAGTGATGGAGTTGCATTATAACACAGATGGAAGGTATGTTACAGACATTGTTATCTTCTGTTATTATATATCCATATGGTGTAATGGTGGAATCAACTCCCCACATCTGTCAGAGACACTGATTGTCTCCCCACCTTCTAGAAAAGGCTCAAGATGCACTTATTCTGGGAGTACAACGGTAATTAGAAATGGTTTGCTGGACCAGTTAGTTTCCTCCAAGATCACAATAACTCCTATTGAGGGACTTGTTGTGCTTGTTGGTCAGTTGTAACTGATTCATAACTCTACTCGCTGTGAGGTATATTATTTGTACTTGCTTTCCTACAGGCACGCTCTTGCACTTTAGGTTTATGTTTTTTCATTGTAACTTGTTTAATTGAATGCTCTTTTGGTTTTTCCCTTTTGCACTTGTTTGGTTTCCAACAATGTATGCTTCATAATCTGACTACCCACAATTTTTGGGAACTATCGCATTGTTACGATCAGTGACCGATGCTCTTTTGTAAAGCTCTCTCTTGGAAGCGTCTGAGGGACTCTACATAACTGTATGTGAGCTAAACGTGTCTGTGTGTGTGTGTGTGTGTTTGTTAGTATGCTGTTCTCCGCCAGCACAGACAAGACGGTCGGTGTGTGGGACAGTGAGACAGGAGAGAGGATGAAGCGGCTGAAAGGCCACACCTCCTTCGTTAACTCCTGCTACCCCGCCCGCCGCGGCCCTCAGCTCGTTTGCACCGGCAGCGACGACGGCACCGTCAAGGTAACCACGCCCGTAGCAAACCAATCTTCGCTCCCTGGAAGGAGTTCTTGAATGCGTTGACAAATCCGGTTGTTTTCATTTGTTGTTGTTTATTTGGATGTGCTTGTTGTTGTTGTTGTTTAGCTGTGGGATATTCGTAAGAAGGGAGCCGTCCACACGTTCCAGAACACCTATCAGGTCCTGGCAGTCACCTTCAATGACACCAGCGATCAGATCCTGTCTGGAGGAATCGACAATGACATCAAGGTACCTCACCAAGATGTATAGAACGCCAGTTTGCCAAACTCTTCATGCTGGTTTGTTTTTTCAATAAGATATGGAATCAGAATCGGAAGCTATTTTATTCGCTATGCAGGATATACAAACACTGAATCTACTTTGGCAGAAAAGAGCAAACATAGAACATATATGTAACATTATAATAAGGGTAAAACAGAATATTAAAAAAAATGTTTTAAATACAAATGAGATACAAATAAGATCAAAGTAAAAAGTGGGCGCTTGCTGTACAGATTGTAGAGATGAATGGGTGTATATTTAGAACAGAGAGGGGGTGGGGTATATACACAGTCTTGCAAGCGAATGAGAAAAGCTTTGAAAGTAACGTTTACATGGATCTAAAGGATTGTTAAGCTCATAACATAAATAAAAGCATTGGTTAAAAAAGAGTGTAGTCAATGAGAGCAGTCGGCACCTGTTGGCATCTGTTTTGACTGTTGTGCCTCTGCGGGGGGGGCTGGCTCTGTGTAGGTATGGGACCTGAGGCAGAACAAACTGATCTACAGCATGCACGGTCACGGAGACTCTCTGACGGGGCTCAGTCTGAGCTCAGAGGGATCCTATCTGCTCTCCAACTCCATGGACAACACAGGTCAGTGTGGTTAGGGCGTCGGGCTGGTGATCAGAAGGTTGCCAGTTCCAAGGCTGAAGCAACATGACGTTGTGTCCTTGGGCAAGGCACTTCACCCTACTTGCCTCAAGGAAAATATCCCTGTATCTGCTGTAAGTTACTCTGGATAAGAGTGTCTGCTAAATGGCAAAATGGAAACTTCCATTTCCAGTTGGACATGGACAGTTGGACAGTTGAGTTGCATGTCTCCTTGGGAACGTGTCTTGAGCCTGTGTTTATTGTCTCCCCCTCCCCCATAGTGCGTATCTGGGATGTCCGTCCCTTCGCACCCAAGGAGAGGTGCGTGAAGATCTTCCAGGGGAATATTCACAACTTTGAAAAGGTGATGCCCCCCCCCCCCCCCCCCCCCTCACCACTGCTAGTATTGCCATCATAATATTACTATAACAACTTGGTCATAACGGCTGAATTTATTTTTAATAGAACCTGCTGAGGTGTTCCTGGTCTAATGACGGCAGTAAGATTGCTGCAGGCTCAGCAGACAGGTGAGAAAACACACACATACACGCACACACACATATACACACACACTTCAGTTCATATTGGGCACTTAATAAGATAAGATAATCCTTAAATTTTTCCCGCTGTGGGAAAATTGCAGTAAAATCATCATAATCATCTTAGACCTAACGGGCCTATTTAAACAAGTTGGTTTTGAAGTTGAGCGCTGTTGTGTTGTGTGTCTGCAGGTTCGTGTATGTATGGGACACCACTTCCAGAAGGATCCTGTATAAGCTGCCTGGTCACGCTGGGTCTGTTAACGAGGTGGCCTTTCACCCTGAGGAGCCCATAGGTAAGATGATGGGGAACGCTCGTTTGCACGTCTCACTCTTCTTCTTTATCGATTCACCTCTTTTTACCATCCCTATCTTCATTCCATCCTCCTCTTCTTCTTGTCTTACGAACCTACGTTCTCTCTCCCACAAGTGCTCTCCGGATCCAGCGACAAGCGGCTCTACATGGGGGAGATTCAGTAGGAGGGATGTGTGTGGATGTGCAAGGGTGTGTGTGAGTGTGTTTGTCCATCTGTGGGAGGGATTGTAGTGTTTACCCATTTGATGGCCTTCTGGGTAAGCTTCTGCTTTTATGCTTTAGTTGATTCTGAGAAACCTCAGGAACGTGTGCGTGAGTTTATGATGTTGACTCACGACAACAAATACCATTTTTTATTTCTCCTAATAAACTTCATAAAAACAATACATGGTGGAATCGTTTTTTTCTGACTCATATAGAGGATTTTTCACTGCTGAACCCTAAGCTGTATAGAGCTGATTCATTTAAAAAGGTTTTGCACGACGACCTGTTTATTTCCCTTTTTGTTGGGATGATCGGTTTCCGGAATTTCGTTCCACGTTTAAACCGTCCAAGATTTCATAAGAAGGCTGAGTTAATGACAGGAAAGCCCCTGTTATTACGGGCGGGGTCTCCTATGTCTGCATGCATCCATCTTTTATTTACTGAATCTTAAGCGTTTCAATCCTTTTCGCCTCCAGTTCGTTATTCTTTTGTGTCAACCTCGAGCCTCGCGGTTCTACTCGGACGCGCGCACGCACGCAGGCTGCAGAAAACATTTCCTCCTCAAATGAGGGGGGTCGCGGTGACTTGAACCCCACCCCCCCACCCCCGTCTACCCCATTCCTCCTGCGCCCGCCCCGGCGGTTGATTGTTGACAAAGACGCATCCAGACCGAGTGGAGGACTTGGATGTGTATTATCGGCTGCATTAACCCGGTAAGAAGACCCGTCCACGTGCAGAAGCTGCTCCTTAGACTCCGCAAGGGATTGGGGGGACGGGGAGAGAGGAGGATCGCCAGCGCCTTTAAAACAAACCGTGAGTCACAATGAGACGCTTTGTGTCCGGTGGTAGATTTTCATTGAGCTTAGTACTTCCATCGGATCGTTCTCCCCCCCACCCCCCACCCCGTGTGATCCGTTATCATATGATGCTAATTTCTGTCGCTGCCCGCCAGCAGATCATGGCAGCTTTCTGTCTCTCTTTGTGCCTTTGTGTGTGTGTCTCTCCCCCCTGCGCGCTGCCGAAGGTGTGGCCGAGGCGATTCGGTAATCGGTAGCGGTGGAACCGCAGACCCCAGCGAATGAAGAGGATCGTCCCCCCTCCTCTGAAACCACGACCACCATCATCTTATTCACCGACAGAATGAGCTCCGGTCTGGGCATGCGACCGTCTCACTGAAGAGCGTGAAAAGTAGTCTGTGTCGAGAGGGGAGACCAGGGGAACAGGAGGGTGGCTAGACGGGGATGGTGGAAGCTTAAACCGTTAGGCAGTCTGGATCTATCCGGGGACCCGTCGTTCCCCCGGAGCCTGCGCGGCCCCAAACCGCGTCCCGAGCCCTCCAAAATGGGGAAGTGTGATGGGAGATGCACGCTGGTGGTGATCTGTTCGCTGCAGTTGGTGAGTGTGTTTGTGATGTGACAGTTTTTTTTAACACACACACACACACACACACACACACACACACACACACACACAAACCTAATTGAAGTCAGTTCTGAAAACCCCCATTTACATTTTACCCAGATTATTTTATTAGGTTACTATTTTAAATTGTGGCAACCAAAGTCTTACACTGAAAGCTTTTGAGTAGCACCAGCTGTTGGGAGCACGTATGCCATACTATCTGTTTAAAACAAGGGCGGTATAGTATGTGAGGGTAAAAGGAAGCGTGTTAGTGTGTGGTGTGTGTAGAATAGAGGTAGATCTTCGTATCCAAGGATACCACGTGAACAAGAACACATCTGCTTTTGAGAAGGACGACAGGGGGAAACAAGAGACAAACTCTCATTCCCTCCTTCCATCTGACCGCCTGGGCTTTGGTTTGAAGGATTTTCCTCCCACTTCTACTTAACAAACGCTCCGTGTATCATTCGCCTAATAGGCAAGTGATTCGAAATACTGTGGTTTTAGTACGCTTCAACTGAATGTGGTAACTTACCATAGGGTCAGTCTGTGTTGCAGGTAATGCGGCTCGTCATGCTGTGCGTGAGGAAGGGGCAGGTTAATGGTGCTAGGACAACAATGCTGTGTTAAGTGATGCGCTGTGCCGGCTGTAATTGTTTAGTTGCAGGGTGAGGTGCCACAGATTTGTTTGGGGGGAAGGGGGTGGGGGGGGGGGTTGGGGTGCCCCCCTGGGTTCCTCCTGTACAGTTACATGGCTCGTGCTCCAGGCGGTTACCATGGAAACAGCTGCAGCAGACGTGTGTGTGCCTGTCCCTTCTGTGTATGTTGGTGGACCTCTATGTGTGCGTGTGTGTGTGTGTGTGTTTGCATGCACACTCAGTTGCCTAATTCCCTCCCTGTGCAATAATGTGTTCTGTCCTTGGTTCTCTGCCTGGACTGTAGGTGGCAGCACTACAAAGACAAGTGTTCGATTTCCTGGGGTACCAGTGGGCTCCCATCCTCGCCAACTTCCTCCACATCATGGCCGTCATCCTGGGGGTCTTTGGCACCGTGCAGTTCCGTTCCAGATACCTCATCCTGGTGAGCAGGGGTCGCCGTGACTTCCGGGTTGGTGTCTCACGTCACGGCGTGCCTCTAACCTTCCCCTCTCGCTCTGTCAGTATGCAGTGTGGCTGGTGCTGTGGGTGGGATGGAACTCTTTCATCATCTGCTTCTACCTGGAGGTGGGACATCTGTCTCAGGTGAGCTCCGTCAACGCCTTGGTTTCTATAGTGACCCGTCAGAGGCCCTAGAGCAAGCGTCGGAAACCCTGGTCCTTGGGAGCCACTGTCCTGAAGATTTTAGATGTTTCCCTGCTTTAGCACACCTGATTCTAATGGAGGGTAATTATGAGGCTTCCACAGAGCTTGATAACGACCCTCCATTAGAATCAGATGTGCTGGAGAAGGGATACATCTAAAATCTTCAGGACAGTGGCTCCCTAGGACCAGGGTTGCCGGCCCCTGCCCTAGAGGTAGCTGGAGGTCTGGTCCTGACTAGGGATGTAGGGAGGCATGTAGCTGAGGGGTTAGGGTGTCGGGTTAGCAATCAGAAGGTACCTGGTTAGAACACCGGCTGTGCCAACATGACGTTGTGCCCTTGGGCAAGGCACTTCACCCTACTTGCCTCAGGGGGAATGTCCCTGTACTTGCTGTAAGTTGCTCTGGATAAGAGCGTCTGCTAACTGTTATATATAATATATGACTGTGTGTGTGTAGGACAGAGACTTCCTGATGACGTTCAACACCTCCCTCCATCGCTCCTGGTGGATGGAGCATGGCCCTGGTTGCCTTGTAACGCCGGTGTTGGACTCTCGGATCGCCCCTGACGACCACCATGTCATCACAGTGTCCGGGTGCCTCCTTGACTACCAGTACATTGAGGTGCTGAGTTCAGCCCTTCAGGTCCTTTTGGCTGTGAGTATCTCTGACACTATCTTCCTCTCTCTGTTGTTCTCTCTCTCTCTCTCTCTCTCTCTCTCTCTCTCTCTCTCTCTCTCTCTCTCTCTCTCTCGGTTGCTCTCTCTCTGTCTCTGTCTCTCACTCTGTCTATCTGTCCGCCACACATACACACACACTTCAAAGACAACAACATTGACTGTTCATTTCCTCTTTTTAAGCTTTTTGGCTTTGTGTATGCCTGCTATGTGAGCAAAGTCTTCCAGGATGACGAGGACAGCTGTGAGTGTTTTCGTCAATTCTACCTGTTTTGTCTAAGCAGATCAATGTTCTATTTTGTGTGTGTCTGTTCTAAGCGTTATATTTCTTTAGGTAATAGCAAGTACAAAGTGCACTGTACCTATATAAGACAATTTATCCGTGTTTGAATTCCAACAACAGACCCACAGTCTTTCTAATACAAGCCTAATGCTTCTCTCCTCTGCCTTCTTCAGTTGATTTCATTGGTGGGTTTGACTCCTATGGTTATCAGCCCCCTCAAAAGACCTCCCACCTTCAGTTGCAACCTCTTTACACGTAGGTAACTTGGATATTCAGTTCAGTTACCAGGCAGTGATGCTCAGAATTCTGATTGATTTCTTATGCTGACCGACTGTCTCTCTCTGTCTCCCTCCTCCCGCCCTCCCCCCCTTTCCCCCCATCAGTGCCGGGTAGGTGAATGCGGCACCCCCATGAGGCCAGACGCTGGAGGTACCACAGCGACGGGAGTCCGTTGCCATGGAAACACTGCGCTGTCTGTGTCACAATTCAACAGAGCAATGGACTCACCTTCCAGAAAGAAAGCTGTATGTGTGCGTGCGTGTGTGTGTCAGAGAAAGTTTGCGAGATTTGATGTCCCTATATAGAATGTATAGAGAACGGGGGGAAGGGGTGGGGGGTGGGACTAGCTCCTCTGGGGAGTGAGTAGGGGTGGGTGAAGGGGGGCGAGGGTGTTCAGCGACGATGAAACACTTGTAATGACATTTAGGAGACCCTTAACTAAAACAGCCAGCTCTTCACACTAATCCCGACCGTTTGTGTGGGGTTGGGCGGTGTCAGAGTCAGTTGAAGGGGTGTGTGTGAGGGGGTGGGGTGTGAGCTGTACGTGGATTAAGCCCCCCTTCGGTCTCTTCTGTGAGGTGCCTCTTGTGTTTTCGGGGTCACATAGGCCACGGCTCTTCATGTTGTCGTTTTAGAATGTGATGATGTCCTAATAGAGCAGTCGTACCCACGCCAAATTCCTAACCCGTCCCTTTCCCAAATCAAATCCTCCCCAGTTTTTAAACCAGCACCACTAATTCAGTTCAGTACAATACAAATGCTTCCTTGTACCCATGCTCTAATGTATAGGCATATGGGTGGTCTAAGCAATAGAGAGGAGTTTTACCTGGAATGTGATTCCTCTTGTCTAGTTTTAATTCAGGGTGGGTGGGGGTGGGGGGGTGGTGGGGGGACTCATTAAGTAATTCTAGTTACTAAAGACTATTAGGACACACATTACGGGATGTGCTGGCCTTAGGTGGCTGCAACATTCAGCTTGAACAGTTAGCCCAGGCTAAGTGCCCAGTAAGTGGTGGATTGGATTCGATCTACTAGGGATCTGGATGGGTTTGGAATCAGGCTTTAGTGTCAACATGGGGGGAAAAGCAGTAGGGGGTTCTTGTGCATGTAAATAACCAGCTGATGATTGTTTGTTGATTTGTTGTTGAGCGAGACGGAAGGGGGAGGGGGCACACGTCTCGTGGCGTCACCTTGGAATGCTCCGGAAGTCGCTGTCCTCCTTGCCGGCTTCTCTCCTCCGCCTCCTTCCTTTCCTTTCTGCCTTTATACGTTTTTATCGCAGATGGGATGGCGGTTCTGTGCTGAAATATGTCGGCGCGGTGAATGAATGAGTCATTCCGTCGACAGAAGGGCGATGTTGGGAGGAGAGATAAGGTGTTTCTGACTTGTTTGGTTAAAAGGGGGAGGGCAGGTGCGAGGTCAGTCTCATTTGTTTGTAGTTAGAAAGTTTGGAGAAATAAACAAAAAAAAAAACTTTGGAAAAAGTCCCCAGTTGTCGTTTGTCCTTGTCTGGCCACCGTACTAATATTACTCTTGAGAGATGGCTGTAGGTCTACAACACCTTCACTACATGGTGGGCACAACAACAAAATATAACACTGTCATGTTTATGAATAGGACTATTGACAGAAGAACCCCCCCAAAAAAGATCCCAAGTGATCAAAAACAAAGTCTAGTTTAATTGCTCTGGTAAGAGTTGGCAATTCTCTACTTTCACACCGGTCATTTACATTCCAGCGGCCTAACGGGGCATCCATCCACACACCAGGTGACCATGGCTGCTGAACTTCACTCTTCACCATACCCTTAACATTGTGTACCTACCATACATCATTTATAGCATAGCACTAGGTTTTTACTTTTTGCACTGACTAGTAGCACTTTCAATTCCGTTGTACCTTGTGACAATGACAAATACAGATTTATCTGTCTATCTATCATAAGGAACCCATCAGCAAAGCATAAATACAATAACGGCTCATTCTAGAATTGAGCCTTATATCTGGTTGTGCTTTGCCCAATAGCAAATCTCTCATATCTTTAACCCATCTTTTAATTTGTAATGTTTATTTCGGCCCATATACACAAAAAACAAAGGGACCAGAGCGACCCTCCCCTCTCGGTTGGCGCAATGAACCGCACGCTTCCCTCATCTGTTCCCATCATGCAGCGCTCTCGCCTGCTCCCATCGAGCCGCCATGTTGTCGGAGTGAAAGCCTGGAAGTCGGAGAGAAACTGGGGCTGAAATCCGCGACCATCCACCCTCTCCGCCTGTAAGTACCACTAACCACCGGGTACGGTTGTGATTAACGCACATTAAGGTACTTATCGCTCGGTATATTATCGCGGTCGCGGTTCAAATGAAGTATCTAAGGAGTATTTGAAGTCTGGGCAGCCCGCCTTCCCCTCTCCGCTGCCTCTTCCTCCTCCGTTGTGTCGGTCTTCCAGTCCCAGACAGCCTGGGCCTTTGTTAGCATCCGCGTCATGGGGACCTGTAGAGCCGCCAAGCACGGCAGATATGGTTCGGGTCTCCAATGAACCCACAATGGGTTGTCGTTGTCGGATCTTCCCGGCAGTGTCTGTCTGCTCCGGGTCTGACTATGCAGAGCTTGTGTTAGGGAGGCCGTTATTGTACAGCAGTTAATGTTAAGACATGGGGGTTAATGAAACCATATATCCATAATATGGCAAGAATCAACACATCGGGTTGTCAACTGTACTTTAATCAACGCCCGCCTTCGACACCCACATTTTTGTAACGCAGCTTCGGGCCGATGTTCACTTGTTTAACGGCTTCGCTGCTCCTTTGTTCAGCGGGATGTTTTGATGTTGCACCGCCTGTCCGTGGAGCCTGTTAGCCTGGCTTCATGACAACTGCTGTCCTGCTCGGCTCGGCACACCCTGAAAGCAAGTTTTCTGCTGGATTGATCCCCCGGTATTGAACAATGATTAACCTAGATATGGACCCGAAAAAAGGCCTATTTCCGGGTGGCAGCAGCCGCTGATGGGTTTGGATTTCCGGGTGGTTATCGGTACCAAAATCAGCTGGAATCCAAAAAAAGACAAGTGTTGCTTGTGTTTTAGGATGTGGTGTGTTTGCAAATGTACCCCAGCAGCTATATTCGTGCAGATGGGACGCCTGTCTAGTTTGGTTTCTTTCTTACTGTCTTGTTTGATTTGTTTGTTGATGCATCTCTATGGTGGTTAGCTGTGTGAGTTTGCTGAGCACTGGTGCCTGCTGTCCCCTTTGAAGGGGGCGTGAGTTCCCCTCTGCCAGCGATTTGAGGTTTCCGCATGAATCGTTAGCGGCGTGAGAATTTGGACTACATTTTGACTTTTTTTTATTCCCCATGTAAGAAATTTGCAGCTTATCACGTCTCGGGTCCATTCCACCATTCTTAATGTAGTACACTACTGTATTAATTCATGCTGTATAGCCAGTGTTATGGTCACTGTTCCTGAAACCTGTTGTGTTGGTGGTCTGGGATATGTACATGTTGCATGATTAGAATGAAAGTGCCGCTGGTCTTTAATGTAAGGAGAGACGTTGGGGTGGGATACCAAGTATTCGACGAGGAGATCCCCTCTCAGTGGGGGTGCTAAGGTTTTTGAGCGAAAACGAAATCTTAATCGAATCGGGAAGCTCAGCTTTCAACGGTGTATCAGACAGCGCACAAGCCCAAATGTGTTCCCAGCAATTGAGTTGCGTAGGGTCTGATTCACGATTCTCCAACGCAGTTTGAAATGAAAGTGATCGTTCACCCTCAAATGAATGTTTGTCAGCTGTTTTCATCAATCACATGCAAATAGTCATCTAAGGACCATGTGAGTGTCACATCTAAAATGGGAGAGTTATTACATCAACTGAGGTGGTGACATTATAGTATCCTGTATCTTTAAATGTGAAGCCATTATGCCTTTGCAAGGCAGACATGTACGTTCCTTTGTCTGCTTGTATAGAGACTGAGACAGAAGTATTGCGTTGTAGGCCGGAGAATTGATACCTTTGTGTGTGTTTATTCACTCCTAGGCTGTGGTGGAATGAGCAGTGTGTGTGTGTTGAAGAGGAAAGCAGTGCTCTGGCAGGACTCGTTCAGCCCCCACCTCAGAACTACATCTCCCAGCATGCCTGTGGTGCTGAGCAGCGGAGGACACGCCCCCCAGGTTGGGCAGACACCCCAAGCCCCGCCCCCTAGCCAGCAGGTAAGGCACCAGCCTATGGATCCGCACGCTCTGACAGGTGTTGACTGATGCGGAGCGACTAGCTGAGGCCTCCGTGTGTGTGTTTGCGTCTCAGGGTGTAGCGGGTGCGGGGCGTTCCCAAGACGACGCCATGGTGGACTACTTTTTCCAGCGGCAGCACGGAGAGCAGCCAGGGAAACACCGCTGGCCCACCGGTGGTGACATCCATGACAGCCAGGTAGGGGAGATGATGGCATGGAGACACACTTGGAGTTTACTCTGGTGCTTCAGATGGGTGTTTTTGGGCTACACTGACATCTAAATGTGTGTGTTGCTGACTGGCGTGTGTGTTTGTTTGTCGCTGACTGCCGTGCATGTGTCTCACTGACTGGTGTGTGTGTGTTTGTTTGTCGCTGACTGTCGTGCATGTGTTGCATTTCTGACTGGCGTGTGTGTGTGTGTGTCGCTAACTACCGTGTGTGTGTGTGTTGCTGACTGGTTTGTGTGTGTCGCTGGTTGCCGTGCGTGCGTGTGTTGCATTGCTGACTGGCGTGTGTGTCGCTAACTACTGTGTGTGTGTGTGTGTCGCTAACTACCGTGTGTGTGTGTTGCTGGCTCCCGTCTCTTGCAGGTGCGCTCCATGGATGAGCTGAACCATGACTTCCAGGCTTTGGCATTAGAGGGCCGTGCTATGGGAGAGGTAAGAACACCATGGATCTACTTTCTGTTTCGGTTTTTGAAGATTGCAAGTTTTTTTTTTTTTTCTCCCTTCGAGGTGAAAACATAAGCTGACACTTTGTCTGTTTTCTTCCCTCTCTCTCCTTTTCTTTCCCTCCTCTTCCTTCTCATGCTCTCGCTCGCTCTCTCTCTCACTCTCTCTCTGTCTCTCTTTCTCTCTCTCAATGTCTCTCGCTCTCTCTCTCCTCCCTATGTCTGTCTCTTGCTCTCTCAATGTCTCTCGCTCTCTCTCTCCTCCCTATGTCTGTCTCTTGCTCTCTCAATGTCTCTCGCTCTCTCTCTCTTCCCTATGTCTGTCTCTTGCTCTCTCAATGTCTCTCGCGCTCTCTCTCTCCTCCCTATGTCTCTCTATAGCAGCTCCTGACCGGTAAGAAGTTCTGGGAGACTGATGACTCTGGGAAGGATGGACCCAAAGGCATCTTCCTGGACCAGTGGAGAGACAGTGCATGGGGAGCCTCAGGTGGGTTCAGAGCAGGAGCAGACCCAGCCCAAGATGTCATGTGACCACTCGGCTGCTGAAAACCATGGAGACCGTTTGTTTACCAAGACTTCCTCCTCCTTCGCCAGATCATTCGGTGTCTCAGCCAATCATGGTCTCCCGCCGGCCGGGGCAAGGTTTCCATGGCGGTGGGGAGGTAGGGGTGGGCTCTGTGATGTCGCCCAGGTCGGAGAGCGGAGGTTTGGGGGTCAGCATGGTTGAATATGTCCTCTCCTCCTCACCCGCTGAAAAACTGGACTCCTGCCTTCGCAAAGGACCTTACGTGAGTTCATGGTTCCTCTTCCTCTCTTCCTTCACTGAGACGAGGAGATTTCTCATGACAGACAAACGTTCCATCGATAGTGTTTCACCGTCACGTTAGTCATTGGCTCTTTGGCTGGCTCGCCCCCTCACCCCCCCCTCACCCTCTGTCCATCCTGCGCAGGGTCAGAGGGATGGAGAGGTGGAGGAGGAGAAGAGGGAGAAGCCCAAAGCGGTGTTTGAAGGGGAGAAACTGAAGGAACTCGGGGAGGGGGACGGTGACGTCATCGGCGATGTCATCAACCCCAACGGGCTGTCGGTGCAGAACGGTCTGGATGTGGACGTTAAGGACTATGGGTAGGCGAGCGAGGGAGCGCACATCCCCACCTGCCGACATCGAAAACATTCTTTAGCTAAATTTAGCTTCCTTTCCACCACCCCCCCCCCCCCCTTCTCTTTCTCTTTTCCTCCCCCTCTCCCTCCTTGCTCTGCAGTCGTAACCAAGGCAACATGCCAGCCCCTGGGCCGGAGGGGGATTTGCTGGGGGGTCCGGGGGCTTTAGGTGGGGATGGAATGGCTCAAATGGGGGGAGGCGGGGGGCCCAAACCCCCCGACGACTTCTCTGGTGTGGAACAGGGGGGCGTGTCCATGGACCAGATGGAATCGGTGATGGAGCCTCTGCAGTTTGACTACAACTCCCAGATGACCATGGACTCCGCCCCCACTGTCGGCTTGTTTGACTACACCAACCAGCAGCAGGTGTGTCCTGGACAACTGGTGATTACTTTGGAGAATTCTACTAATACGATAAGTATCAAAAAAGCAAACGTGGGTGTGTGGGTGTGTGGGTGGGCCGAAGGTGTGTCCCTCTACCTTTGCACATTTCTGACATATCTGTGTAATGTATAAACGGGGTTTGTGTGTGTGTCTGTGTGTGCGCACAGCTGTTCCAGAGACCCAACGCCCTTGCAGTGCAGCAGTTGACAGCAGCTCAGCAGCAGCAGTATGCTCTGGCTGCTGCCCAACAGTCTCACATTGGTGAGTGTGTGTGTGTGTGTGTGTGAGAGAGAGAATGTGTGTGTGTGTGTAAGAGAGAACATGTTTGTGTGTGTGTGTGAGGGAGAGAGAATGTTTATGAATGTGTGTGTGTGAGAGAGAATGTGTGTGTGTGTGTTAGACAGTGTATATGTGTTTCTATGTTTGTGTATGTGTGAGAGAATGTGTGTGTGCGTTTAAACTTGAGTTTCAAACCACCACACCGCATTAACCGAATAAGCCGTGTCCCTCTGCGCTCTTCTGTGATTGGTCAGGTCTGGCCCCAGCGTTCGTCCCCAACCCTTACATCATCAGCGCCGCGCCGCCGGGGACCGATCCCTACGCTGCGGGCCTCGCCGCCGCGGCAACGCTAGGTGAGTCGCACCTGTGCATGAAACCAAAATGGAGCCACGAGAGACAGCTTCTGAAGCTCCCTGCCTCTTCTGACTGTTCTGTGACTTCCCCATGGACACACACACACACACCTACACACACACACACACACACACACACTGACTAGTATTCTCTGCAGGTCCAGCGGTGATGCCCCCCCAGTACTATGGCGTGACCCCCTGGGGTGTGTACCCTGCCAACCTGTTCCAACAGCAGGCTGCCGCAGCCAACAACTCAGCCAATCAGCAGGCAGCAGGGCAGGGCCAGCAGAACCAACAGCAGGTCAGGGTTCTGTGGCAGTTGTCCCGCCCCCTTTTGACAGTCTTTGTCACATCTCCGTATTCTTATTGGTTGCTAACGGTGGCTTGCGTCCTAGGTGATGCGTGGGGGAGGCAACCAGAGACCTTTGACCCCAAGTCAGGGTCAGCAGGGGCAGCAGAATGATCAGCTGGTCGCCGCGGCGGCGGTAAATTCCGCCCTTGCCTTCGGACAGGGGCTGGCTGCTGGGGTTCCTGGTGAGTTTTCAGGGTCAGACTTACAGATGTGTGTGTACACGCACACACACACACACACATTGTGCCTAAACCCTCTGCTGTCTCCTGCTGTGCTAGCATGAAATAAGAGTTATGGCGCAGTCAGTTAGGGAGTCAGGGTAATAATCAGAAAGTACCTGGTTCAAACCCTGGCTGTGTCAACATGACGTTGTGTCCTTGGGCAAGGCACTTCACCCTACTTGCCTCAGGGTGGAATGTTCCTGTACTTACTGTAAGTCGCTCTGGATAAGAGCGTCTGCTGAATGACTCGATGGAAATGTGTGCAGGGTATCCGGTTCTTGCACCGGCAGCCTACTATGACCAGACGGGGGCGCTGGTGGTCAACACGGGGGCTCGCAGCGGCCCCGTCCGCCTCATGGCCCCTGCCTCTGTCATCATATCCCCCTCTGCAGCACAGGCAGGTAATGTGGACGCCCCGTCACAAAGCTACACCACACCCCTGTTTACATGCTTACAAACAGCTTGATGCACACTAGACATCACCAGCCTCCTGAATGATCCGGAACGATCGTCTCAGTGTTATTTTCAACTTTTTTCTCCCCCGTTTCCCCATTCGCTGTCTTTCTAGTCGCAGCTGCAGCAGCCTCAGCCAATGGGCCCAACGGAGGTCTCGGGGGCGGAGCCAACGGCCCCTTCCGTGCCATGACGTCCCAGCAGCCTCAGCAACAAGGGGGCGGGGCTCTCGGAGGAAGCTCCTTTTACGGTTCTTCCTCTCTCAGCTCCTCCTCCCAGAGCTCCTCCCTCTTCTCTCAGGGCTCCGCCCAGCCTGGCCCTGGCTCCGCCTCCTTAGGGTTCGGCCAGGCCGGCTCCTCCTCCCTGGGCCCGTCACTGGGGGCCACGCTGGGGGGATTTGGCACTGCAGGTGTGTGTAAGTTTGTGTGAAAGCATCTCCATTGTTTCTTTTACTGGGTTTATCTGTGGGTGAGTCTAATTGTATAAGACTGATGGGGTGGGTTATTTTCCGGAGCGCTACCATAATTCTTAATGGGGAGTCCGGTGGCTCAGCGGTTAAGGTGTTGGGTTCATGATCGGTTGTGAGTTCGATTCCCGGCTGTGGCTACATGATGTTGTGTCCTTGGGCAAGGCGCTTCACCCTACTTTCCTCAGGGGGGAATGTCCCTGTACTTTCTGTAAGTCGCTTTGGATAAAAGCATCTGCTAAATGACGAAATGGAAATGTCATGTCGATCCTCTCTGTCTCCATCTAGTGGCCAACTCCAGCGGTGGCAGTGGCTCCAGACGTGACTCCCTGACCGGCAGCAGCGACCTGTACAAGCGCACGCCCTCCAGCCTCACTCCCATCGGCCACGGAGGCTTCTATAACGGAGCCCTGGGCTTCAGCTCCTCCCCCGGGCCTGTGGGAATGCCTCTGCCCAACCAGGGCCCCTCCCACTCCCTCACCCCACCACCGTCACTATCCAATCACAGCTCTTCATCCAACCTCAATCTTGGTGAGTGCGTGTTTCAAACCATCGACCTGCTTCTGGAAGTGTTTGGCATTCTCGGGACGTTCTACGGCTACAGCTTGTCGTAGACCAGTGTTTCCCAATCCTGGTCCTCAGGGAACGCCTGTCCAGCATGTTCTAGATGTTTCCCTGCTCCAGCACACCCGATTCTGATGAATGGGTCGTTATTCAGGTCTGCAGAAGCCTGCTAATGACCCATTCACTAGAATCAGGTGTGCTGGAGGTGTGTGTGTGTGTGTGACTTTGTCATAACGTGGTGACGCTGGACATTCTGTGTCTTTGTTATTTCACCCTGCAGTACCTCACCTGTACTTCAAACATCTTGAACCAATTCTAGAACCTGATGAATGTTCCTGTAATTGTCTTTTTTACACGGCAATGAACAAGAGTTGTGTTAGAACAGCCTGTACTGTGCCTGCTGTTCTATATCCATATCGACGCTCGTTATCCAATTAACCATGACCCCACCCTCCTTTGCTCCGCCCCTCTCAGGAGGCCTGACCAATGGCAGCGGCCGTTTCATCTCCGCAGCGCCGGGGGCGGAGGCCAAGTACCGCAGCGCCAGCTCTGGCTCCTCCCTCTTCTCTCCCAGCAGCCAGCTCTTCCCATCGTCACGGCTACGCTATGGGATGTCGGACGTGATGCCGTCGGGTCGGAGTCGACTGCTGGAGGACTTCCGGAACAATCGCTACCCCAACCTGCAGCTGAGGGAGATCGCTGGCCACATCATGGAGTTCAGCCAAGATCAGCATGGCAGCAGGTAGAGGGGTCACACACACACCTGAGCAGAACCCAGGTACACAACATACACACACACACACACACACACACACACACACACACCTGAGCAGAACCCAGGTACACAACACACACACACACACACACACACCTGAGCAGAACCCAGGTACACAACATACACACACACACACACACACACACCTGAGCAGAACCCAGGTACACAACATACACACACACACACACACCTGAGCAGAACCCAGGTACACAACATACACACACACACACACCTGAGCAGAACCCAGGTACACAACATACACACACACACCTGAGCAGAACCCAGGTACACAACATACACACACACACACACCTGAGCAGAACTCAGGTACACAACATACACACACACACACCTGAGCAGAACCCAGGTACACAACATACACACACACACACACACACACACACACACACACCTGAGCAGAACCCAGGTACACAACACACACACACACACACACCTGAGCAGAACCCAGGTACACAACATACACACACACACACACACACACACCTGAGCAGAACCCAGGTACACAACATACACACACACACACACACCTGAGCAGAACCCAGGTACACAACATACACACACACACACACCTGAGCAGAACCCAGGTACACAACATACACACACACACCTGAGCAGAACCCAGGTACACAACATACACACACACACACACCTGAGCAGAACTCAGGTACACAACATACACACACACACACCTGAGCAGAACCCAGGTACACAACATACACACACACACACACACACACCTGAGCAGAACCCAGGTATATAACATACACACACCTGAGCAGAACCCAGGTACACAACATACACACACACACACCTGAGCAGAACCCAGGTACACAACATACACACACACACACACACACCTGAGCAGAATCCAGGTACACAACATGCACACACACACACCTGAGCAGAACCCAGGTACACAACATGCAAACACAAACTCACCTACGCAGAACGCAGGTACACAACATACTCACACACTCATCTTAGCAGAACGCCACACAGGTGCTTAAACTATAACAACATGCATACACACACCACTAAACCATTCCGTTTTTGTGATAATTGTGATGAAACACAAACTTGATACCAGGCACTGATAGATTGGTATGCACACACGTACTCACTGATGCTGGTAACACAGGCACTGTTCCAGAGTGTTCTAGTGGAGCACCAGCTGGGCCTAACCCTTGGATCAACACTGGAGCCTGGAAGAGGCCTGATTTGGGTCTGGGCCCTGGGTTCTGGGCCTGGCAGTGCTGAAACATGCCTTGGAGAGTCAGGATGTTCTATAAATAAACCATGATGTCCATTCTGCACATTCCACATGTTCTCCCTTTCTCTCTCTCGCCTTCTCCCTCTCCCTCTCTTCAGCTTCTCTCCCCACCTCTGGGCTTCCTCTCTTTCCTGTGGTTCTCACTCATCCCCCCTCTTCATGGCTGTCTCCACCTCCTCAGTCCCCCCCCCCCCCTCAGGGTTCACGGCCTCCCTGCCAAGTCCATCCCAGAGGAGGAGACACTCCAGGACTAGTTCCCCTACCCCCCCACCTCCTCCATCCCCACACACAAACACCCCCTCCCTTCTGTCTCTCTTCCCCCCTATCTCTCCCTCTCCTCCACTCTGAATGTGTCCTGTTGCTCTGGTAGTGGACCAGGGCGAGTTTTTACCCCTCTCTGCCACCCCACACACACCCACACTCTTGGGTCTGGTAGTGGGCAGGTCCATGTGCTCATCCCCCCCGTCTCTCCCTCCAGGTTCATTCAGCTGAAGCTGGAGAGGGCCAGTTCAGCCGAGCGCCAGCTGGTCTTCAGCGAGATCCTCCAGGCAGCTTACCAGCTCATGGTGGACGTGTTCGGGAACTACGTCATCCAAAAGTTCTTCGAGGTGCGTGCGTCTTTTAGCAGAGACTGTCGTCAAACCGTGTTCAGAGAGGCGGCTGTCGGGGGGGGGGGGGGGGTCCGTAGGTGGGGGTGCGTTGGGTATTTCTTAACACGTCCGTTTCCTGCGTGTGCCTGGCAGTTTGGCAGTCTGGACCAGAAGTTGGCCCTGGCTGAGAGGATCCGGGGACACGTCCTCTCTCTGGCCCTGCAGATGTACGGCTGCAGGGTCATCCAGAAGGCCCTGGAGTTCATCCCCTCTGACCAGCAAGTCATAGTAAGTACTGTGTGTGTCAGAGAGACAGGAGAGACATTAGAGACAAGAGAGAGACGAGAGATGGGAGAGAGACGACAGAGAGACAAGAAGGAGACACGAGAGACAAGAGGGAGACACGAGAGACGAGAGGGAGACACGAGAGACACGAGAGACGAGAGGGAGACACGGGAGACAAGAGGGAGAGACAGAGACACGAGAGACAAGAGGGAGACACGAGAGACAGAGACAAGAGGGAGACACGAGAGACAAGAGGGAGACAGACAAGAGAGAGACAGAGACAAGAGGGAGACAGAGAGACAAGAGGGTGACACCAGAGACAAGAGGGAGACACCAGAGACAAGAGGGAGACAGAGAGACACAATGGAGACACGAGATACAGGGACAAGAGGGAGACAGACACAAGGGAGACACAAGAGACAGACAAGAGGGAGACACAAGAGACAAGAGGGAGACACGAGAGACGGAGACACGAGAGACAAGAGGGAGACACGAGAGACAAGAGGGAGACACGAGAGAAGAGAAACGGCGAGATACAAGAGAAAGACAGACACGAGAGACAGAGACGTTAGTGAGCTCTTCAGACAAAGACCCAACAGAGAGTGGTATTTCATGCCTCCTCCCCCTCTCTCTCCTTAGAGCGAGATGGTTCGAGAGCTGGACGGTCACGTGCTGAAGTGTGTGAAGGACCAGAACGGGAATCACGTGGTGCAGAAGTGCATCGAGTGTGTTCAGCCTCACGCCTTGCATTTCATCATAGACGCCTTCAAGGGACAGGTCAGAACAAGCACGCACACACACGCACACGGCACTTGTGACGCCTCGAGCGAGACGCTACTGACGTCAAAGCCAGTGAAGGCCCGTGGTCTTGTTTTCTCTCGCACGCACGCACACACACTCTCCCGTCACCAACACCTTGGGGGGACATGTGGGTTGCTATGACAACCCAGCCTGTAGCTGGTGGCAGCCATATTCTATCCGTTGGCTGAATGTCAGAATGAATACAGTGGGCTCTCTTTCACAAAGCGGAGTCCACTTCGTACACTGACGCATGTATTATTCCTATTTTGCACCCGACGCAAAGCGGATTTTTCTGTCCTAAGACGCACGTCGGTAAATGAGGGGAGTGGGAGTCAGATGGCTCAGCGGGTTAAGGCGTTGGCCTCGTGATCGGAAGGTTGTGAGATCCAAACCCCGGCTGTGTCAACGTGACGTTGTGTCCTTGGGCAAGGCACTTCACCCTACTTGCCTCAGGGGGGATTGTCCCTGTAGTTAAATGTAAGTCGCTTTGGATAAAAGCATCTGCTAAATGAGGAATTATTAATTATTCAATTAGGCAATGAACTTTCGCTCCAGGGGGCATTTCAGTAAAAAAAAAAAACAGGAGGCGTGTTATGGCATAAATGTTCACTGGTGCTATTTTGCAGTTTCCGGAAAACCATTCCGCCACTGATCAGGAAATAGGTGGTTAAAAGTCAATGGCGCGTTATTCAAATGGTGATTTAAGGGCGCAGGTTTGGCCATAATGTAGCTTGAGCACAGCACACATGCTGTTTGCTTCTCTCATCTACAGACGCAGCAGTTCCACTTCTTGCAAACATATTTACAAGGAAAACCATTACCCAACGAGGGAAATCATTGCGGCATTTGAAATATCGTAAACCTTACCTACAGTATCGTTTGAGTAAAAGTGTACGCTAGATTTATTTAACTTGACAATGCATACATCTAGCGTACGCATTTACTCACATTATTCAGGCTAGTTGCAGTATAAATGGGGTTGCCAACAGTAGAAAATATTGTGGCAATTTCCTCCCTGTTTAACAAGAGATCATTTGGGTGGATTTCTTTCTTTTACGGCTCCAACGAGGACGTCGGTCTCCTCGGCTGCGACGCGTTCTTGACGTGTGCCCATGAAATGCACCATAATAGCAAGCTGCCATGGAACAAGCGGCTCCTGCTTTTGAAGGGAATGTGAGCTGACGCTCTGATTGGTTTATTGCACGTTACGCCCAAACCACTCCTCCGACTAATTTAACCACTTCAGCTTTGCGCAGTAAGAGTCGCAAGAGTCATTCATCCCGCCCCTATAATAGCCACAGCGCCAGAGTCCCGCCCGCAAAGCTACTTGCGCTTTGCGTAAATGTGTGGGTACGTGTGAATAGAGCACAGTATGTGTGTATTTTTGAGCGGGTGTGTATTTGTCAGCGTGTATCTGTGTGTGTGTGTGTGTATGTGAGTGTGTGTATTTGTCAGCGTGTGTGTGTGTGTGTATGTGAGGGTGTGTGTATTTGTCACTGTGTATCTGTGAGTGTGTGTGTATGTGAGCGTGAGTGTGTATTTGTCAGCGTGTATATGTGTGTGTGTATATGAGCGTGTGTGTGTATGTGAGGGTGTGTGTATTTGTCAGCGTGTATATGTGTGTGTGTGTGTATATGAGCGTGTGTGTATGTGAGGGTGTGTATTTGTCAGCCTGTTTCTGTGAGTGTGTGTGTGTGTGTATATGAGCGTGTGTGTATTTGTGAGCGTGTGTGTGACTTTGAAGCCTTGACTTTTGAAGCTTTTGAAGCTCCTTCACTCTAAACGGTGAATGGATGAGCCTGTCAGTCAGGCTCCCTGGAGCAGCGCTGTGCGTGGGAGGACAGCAGGTCCAGGAGGTGTTCCTGCTGTGGGGGCGCTGAGGTGTGACTCACACAGGGGTGTGTCCAGGCAGGAACAGCAGCTTAGCTGAACCCGTGTGTTGTTTTTCTAGGTGTTCGCCCTCTCTACCCACCCCTACGGCTGTAGAGTCATCCAGCGCATTCTAGAACACTGCCTTCCAGAACAGACCCTGCCTATACTAGAAGAGCTACACCAACACACAGAGCAGCTGGTGCAGGTAACACACACACACACAGTTCCCTGCATCCCCATACACTTCAGAAATATTGCTGTACACTTTGTGGAAAGGACTATCTAATAAATTATTGAAAGTGACAAGAGTGCGCATACTGTCTTGTTGAGTGAGTTTTGAGTGTACAGTAACTGTGTGTGCGTGGTGCGTGTGCGTGTGCAGGACCAGTATGGTAACTACGTGATCCAGCATGTCTTGGAACATGGCAGGGCTGAGGACAAGAGCAAGATTGTGGCTGAGATCAGAGGAAACGTGCTTGGACTCAGCCAACACAAGTTTGCAAGGTAAAACACACACACACGCGCGCGCGCGCGCACTCTCACACACACGCGCGCACTCTCACCTACACACATGCACTCACACACACGCTGACACACACCCTCTCTCACACGCACACTCTCACACACACACATGCACTCTCACACACACACGCTCACACACACCCATGCTGTCTCACTCACACACACACACACACCCACGCTCTCTCACACACACATGCTCTCTCACACACACTCTCTCTCACACACACACATGCACTCTCACACACACACACGCTGTCACACTCGCTCACACACACTGTTCCCCGCCCTCTGCTCTCCTCACGCTGCCCCCCTCCTCCTCCATGGCAGTAACGTGGTGGAGAAGTGTGTGAGCCACGCGTCGCGGGCAGAGCGGGCCGTGCTGATAGAGGAGGTGTGCAGCCTGACTGAGGGTCCTCACAGTGCCTTATACACCATGATGAAGGACCAGTACGCCAACTATGTGGTGCAGAAGATGATCGACGTGGCTGAGCCCAGCCAGCGCAAGATCGTCATGCACAAGGTACTGTGTGTGTGTGTGTGTGTGTGTGTGTGTGTGTGTGTGTGTGTGTGTGTGTGTGTGTGTGTGTGTGTGTGTGTGTGTGTGTGTGTGTGTGTGTGTGTGTGTGTGTGTGTGTGTGTGTGTGTGTGTGTGTGTGTGTGTGTGTGTGTGTGTGTGTGTGTTTTCAAGATAGTCATGTACAAGGTAGTGTGTGTGTCTGTGTGTTTTCAAGGTCATCATGTTCAAGGTAGTGTGTGTATGAGAGTCTGTGTGTGTTCAAGATCGTCATGTACAAGGTAGTGTGTGTGTTCAAGATCGTCATGCCCAAGGTAGTGTGTGTGTGTGTGTGTGTGTTCAAGATCGTCATGCCCAAGGTAGTCTATCTGTGTTCAAGATCGTCATGCTCAAGGTAGTGTTGAAGTGTGTGTGTGTGTGTGTGTGTGTTCATGAGGAAGTCACAACACAGTCAGAAGCTCCTCAGTGTCTCCATGTTGTTTTGTGTTGCTGCCTCCATCAAGGTATCCTGTTGGTGGCCTGTGTTGAGGGGTCTGTCCTCTGTGCTCCTGCTGTCACCTGTCACCCCTGTGCTGAATAACCCTGTGTTTCCCCCCTTCCTGCTGTGCACCTGCTCAGATCCGGCCTCACATCTCCACACTGAGGAAGTACACGTACGGGAAACACATCCTGGCCAAGCTGGAGAAGTACTACATGAAGAACGGGGTGGACCTGGGGCCCCTCTGCGGCCCCCCCAACGGCATCATGTGAAGCCCCAGCCGTACACCCCCATGCCCTACGACCCCTCCCTCCCTCCCTCCCTCCCTCCCTCCCTCCCTCCCTCCCTCCCTCCCTCCCTCCCTCCCTCCCTCCCTCCCTCCCTCCCTCCCTCCCTCCCATCCATCCATCCATTCGGAATCATTATGTACCCCCTGCCTAGTCACTAGTTACCTAGCCTATAGCAGGCATCATGTAATTCACCCCCCCCCACTTCCCCCGTCTCCATGGCAACCCCTGGAAGCCTTGTTTTTGATTTGTTTTTTCGCCCCCACCCCCCCCCCACCCCACCCCCCCCTTCTCTGTCTAAGCTCCTTACTGCTGTATTGAGGGAAGGGAGGGAGAGGGAAGGGGGAGGTGAGACTGCTCCCACCCCCACCTCTCCTTTTGTTTATTTCTTCTCTTTTTTTTTTTTTGACTAGACAAACCATTTTCACTTTTGTTGTTGTTTTTTTGCTACTGCTTCAAGTCCTGATCCATCACCGAGTAGCAACCACTATGAGATGGATCGAGTATTTAATTTGTCTGACGTCACAATCATAGACACACGCCCTTGGCTAACCAGCAGAAAGATCATTTAGCATGGGAGAATAGTTTCTGGTCTTGCTTCTATAAATATAACGTGTATACTTGGTGTAGACCTTTGCATATATATATAAATATATATATAAAACTTTGTAGTTTTTCTGGTTTTTGATGTTGAATCTGTATCTATAATGTATCCTAGTAGTGACCACATACTTCTGACTGTATAATTGTACATTTGTAAACCCTTGTAATGTAAAAGTGCTTTACCACCCTTTTTGGTATGAGAAGAAAAGGAAAAACCTCACACAAAAAAAAACAAAACCACAAAAAATAATCATCTTAGAAACATGTGCATTTCAGTGTATATTCTCACCTCCTTGGTTGTGACATATGAGTTGTTGTATATTGTAAATTGTAATATCAAATTTTTGTTTTGAAAAGCCCTTTCTATACAGCATAGTAGCCTACTTGTACAAAGATCCGCCATGCTTGGTTTTATCCTCGTCACTGCTTAAATTAAGAGAACTCACCTCTCCTCCCTTCTCTTGAACCCTCCCCCCACACAGCACATTCTTGTTAGACTAGTGATGTCTGCTTTGTGTTCAATTTTCTTTCTTTTTTTTGTGTTTTTTTATTTTTATTTTTAGGAATGCTTTCGCTCCCTTCCATGGGTGGGGGGGCCCGGAGGGGGCAGAAGGGGAGAGATTATGACTTAACCCTACTACCCCACCTCCCACCCCCTTCCACCTCCACTCTGCCCCCCCCACCCCTCCACACTTGCTTTGGGGGTACAGAGGGGGAGGTGTTACCCATGGATTGTACAGAGGGGGACTTGTGTTTTTTTGGCATTTCTCTAGTGCTGATAGTGCTGTATCATACTGTTCATGTCCTTTGGGTGGGAGAGGCAGCCCGCCACTTGATGCGGTGTACATTTGGAGCAGCCTTGTGTATATTTACTACGAGCACACCTGTAACCATATGTGTATAGTTAACAGAACCTGTGTATGCTTATTGCCTGGGCAACTATTTTTTGTAACTCCTGTTGTAGATTGTCTCTAAACAATTGTGTGATCTTTATTTTGAAACAAAACTGAACAAAAAAAACTTTCAAAATTTCAACGTTGCCTGGCGTGTTTTTATTTTTAATTTTCTGGTTTGTGGTTTTGCATGGTTGAGAGGCAGTAAGATATACCCTTATACATTTCTTTAAAGAGTATATTTCTAATTCTTAATAAAATAAATAAATACTAATTTAGCAGACACTTTCATCCAAAGCGACAGAGCAAGTACAGGGACAATACCCCTGAGGCAAGTAGGGTGAAGTACCTTGCCCAAGGACACAACATCACATGGCCACAGCTGGGAATTGAACCCACAAAATCCTATGAAGCCAATGCCTTAACCTGCTGAGCCACCTGGCCCCCCTAACTCCTCCCTTGTAGACCACAGCAAACTCTCAACTTCCTCTCCTATTAGTTGTCAGTGAGTTTGATCCAGGTGAGGTACAAAATGGTGGGACAGACCAGATATAGGGACCCCCACTCAGTGGCCCCACTGACCCAATCAGTTCTTCGGGGAATTCTGCCAGTTCACGCTTTGAAAGGCACGTTGTCCATTCCCCGTTAGATTCCATTTACCGCGTGACAGAGTGAATGATTCGTGTTAGACGTTCACCTGAGCAGCCATGACTGGCACGGCCTGGACGCCGCGCATGCCCTCTGCGTGTGGAAGTCAAACGCGCCCTACCCCTGCCCCTCTCCCCCCCCCCGGCGTCTAACAGATTTTTGGACGAGTCTGACGGGGTGAGACTACGGGACCTGCTGGTTGCTTAATCGGGCTGCAGAGGGCATCCTCGGCTCACCCGGTGAAGGAGATCCCCCGCATTTCCATTACACACACACACACACACACACGCACGCGCACACCCCTCCTCCTGCCAGACTCCCAGGCCGAGCGGCGTCGCCATACGGAACATACTGCCCTCAACGGAGAGGGGGAGGAGAGAGCGAGGGAGGGGAGAGAGAACGAAAGAGCTGAGGTTCCTGCGTCTCCGGATAGTAGATTCCAATTCAAGCAACAAGAAAGTCCACCCCGCAGGACAGATCCAAGTAGGTTCGCTAAGGAATCTCCCATTACCGGCAGTCGGTCACCGGGAAAATAACGCGAGGTCTGATTGAGAACGGATAATAATAAAACAAAAATAAAAAAACGTCAGACGGATGATAGCTCGGACGGGTAGCGCGCTCTGAAGTTGGTGAATACCGAATAACTAAAAGAAGCAGCTTTTGTTTCCCGCCGTGAAGCCATCGGGAGGCTGTGCTCGCGCCCCGAGCATGAAGCTACGGTGTCTGATGGCGCTCGCGGCGCTGCTCGCTCACACAGCCTCGGTAAGCACGAGCGTCTCCGCTTCCTTTGTGTGTTCCATTGTGGCGAGCGAGACCCTTTAACCGCTGTTTTAACGAAACAAATATCTAGGATTTAGGCTACCCGGTGTCAGGACCCAGGCTTTCAAAGGCTTAATATGTGCACGGGACTGTGTGTGTGTGTGTGTTGTATCGTCTGGAACGAGGAAACGGTAGCCGTGTGTCTCCTGCACGGCGATCGGTTGTATATCTGGGAATCGACCCACATTTCGGCCCTTTGCCCCCCGTGACTCCCGTGTCTGGCTCGCGGCCCCCTCGTGCCCCCCTCCCTCCCCGCCTTTCCCCTCTCTTTGTGTCTCAGAGCGGGGCTTTTATGGTGGCAATATGTCCCCTCTGCCTCGATTTCGCGCGTGTGTGTGTGCGCGTGCAGGAAGGGAATGCGACTGAGCGCACCAGTAATTAGCGGGGATTCTTTAATTGAGGTTGATAGCAGGGCTTTCGTCGCCCCTTTCCTGGTGTGTGGTGTCTGCCTCTCATCCTGCCGGTAATTCAACAGCTCAAGTCACACTGCGGCTGCCTTAACGACTTCGTTACCGGTGATTCTAGGGTACGAAGACGTGGGATGTGGGGGGGTGTTGAACGCCAGCTCGATAATAAGACTGGGCCGTGACTTCCGACAAGGATTGGAAATATGCTACATCCTAGGACATGTCCGTTACCGGAGGGTGTGTGTGTGGCAGAGGGGTGGGGTAGGAATGGGGAAACGCGATGCGGTAGGCGAGGGATGGGGATGATGTCATCGGGAATCGCAAGGAGGGGAACTGATTAAGAATTCGCGAGCCCCCCCGGAACCGATCGCGTGCGTCACGCTCAGCCAGCACCCACACTTTCCGTTACCGATTTACACTGTGAGATTGTTGGACGCTTATCTTGCTGGCCACAAGGATACCTTTGGCAGAATTGGCTAAAGACACACCCACTTTCTCACACACACACGCATAGATTATGCTACTGGGTCAGTCCTTGGTTGGCAGCCAGATAACTCCCACTGAGTTATTATAACCTGAACACCTCAGATACAGGCAGCTCTCTCTCTCGCTCTCTCGCTCTCTCTCTCTCTCTCTGTGTCTCCCTCTCTCTCTCTCTCTCTCTCTCTCTCTCTCTCGCTGTGTCTCTGTCTCTCTGTGTCTCTGTCTCTCTGTGTCTCTCTCTCCCTCTGTCTCTCTGTCTCTCTCTCAGTGTCTCTCTCTCTGACTCTCTCTCGCACCAACAAAAACACCCACAGCTTGTCATGAATGCAAGCGTGTTCCGTGCTGGCACACGTAACCATCACATGAACACACAGACACACACACACACACACATGAATAGTCCCAGAATTGCTCACTAACCCCAGACAGCCCTGTTTTTAGCAGTATGACACACACATACGCGCGTACATCACAGATTTTCTTACCCAGATGGCACATTCACTAACAAGTCCTTCCTGCTTGCAGCACCAACTGCGTACGGGCGTCCTAAATTTAATGATCCATCCCCAGTAGAGTGACTCTGTTTGGTATTTCCTGTGATGGAAGGCTCTGATGTCATATCCAGAGGCATCTGTTTAGATGAAGCCAGATTTCCCCCGCAGACATCTACAGGGACCCACACACACACACACACACACACACACACTCCTAGTGTCTGCCAGAACCCCCCCCCCCTTCCACCCCAAAACACTTATTCTCATGTCCTCCATACGTATGCGGACACATGACTTTTGCAACGTGTGCGTGTCGACGAAGAGGGCTTGTGTTTTTCGAGGATCGTGTTTTGCTGGCCGGAATGAATCCGTTTTTTGTGCCCCCGATCGTTGACAAAGCCCCCCATAGAGGCCTGGGAGTGGAGGGGGGGGGGGGAGCCAGAGTTAGAAAATAGAGTGAGCATGGGGGATCGAGAAGGAGTGTGGAATGCGAGAGGCAATTTGACACAGGAAGTGGGTCTTTCTCACTCCCTTAGAGGACAAAGAGTCCCTCAGAGACCCCCCCCCCCACACACACACACACACACGGACATGAGCACACACGCACATCTGAGGCACATAGGTGGATACACACACGCCACAAGGTGTTGACATTTCAAGGTTAGGGCAGGGGGTCACCACTCCGTCTTTCCAGTCGTTCAGGAAATGAAATCAATCTGAGTTCATATCCGGAGCTGAGTTCACAGACCCTCGCTAACTCCGTTTGGGAGCCTAGCTAAGCTCCAACGGAGACTAAAAGCACAACAATCGGCCGCGTCTGAAACCTTGGAAACAACATCTCTCTCTCTCTCTCTCTCTGGAGCCTCTCCCCCTCCACTGCTGGCCCCCGCTCAGTCACCTGGCTGCTGTTTACAGATTGCTCGATGGGGTGGGAGCCAGCGCTGATAATGGTGGTGGTGGGGGGGGGAGGTTTAACCGAGCCCTCTGTTTATAGAAAACAGCCCTCGAGCCAAGGTTTCTGGAGGTCACATCCATCCCGGGCGCGATCGGTGTAAACAGAGGCAGTGTGGTCAGGGCGAAGGATTCTCACAGAACAGTGAAGTCTCTGAACAGCCAGAGAAACTCCTTCTCCTGGGTCCAGCGGCCCTAACCTGGAGATACCTATTTTAGGAATTCACAGCATGATACAACACGTGTTTCCCCCAGGATCGTGTGCAATAAGCGGCCCGCTGACAACATTCCTGGGTGTTTGTTAAATGTAAATTCTATTACGCCGCTCGTTTATTCTTTATATTGCTGTAATCCATATATCTGTATATGCTTGGACAGGTTTATGGAGAGCTGTTGACTCGACACCCCTCCCCCCCCTGAATCCCTCCGCCCTCCCTCCCCACGCCCCCCCCCCCCCCCCCCCACCTCCTCCTTAGCACACACACCCCCGCGCGCGCTCAGGGAGTAGGTACAAGGCTAGCGCCAACCCGGGGTGTTGTTGACTCAGTCAGTCAGAGGGAGACTCGGAATGCGTCAGGTGTTTAAGGTAGGTCGCCGCCGCGGAGTCACCACGGTCATCTGTGGTCTGCAGCGTGCGCACACACACACCACACGCACGCACACACACACCGCACGCACACATGCACATCCGCACACACAGTAATTGGGCAGAACTGCAGGCGTACTCCCATGCATATTCTCGGGGGAGAGCGTAGAGATGGAGGAGGAAGAGAAAGAAGAATACAGAGAGGAGGGGGGAGGAGGAGTGAAGAGGAGGGTGTGCAGGGGAGGAAGGCTGCACAGGAACCCGCTAAAGGCGTGGAGGCAGAGAAACACACATGGATGTAGAGAGGGACCAGCAGGACGGACTGGAGGAGGACTGGTGGTTTGAGAAAGAGGGAAGGGTGATGAAAAGGAAGAGAAGGACCTATTCTGGTGGACTGGTAGAAAAGTAAGGGGGATGGAATGGTAGAGTAGAATGCGATAGTTTGAGGGGTGGATAGAAGGACAGGGCGGTAGGGATGAAGGGGGAGGGGGTAGGGCCAGAGGGATGAAGAGAGGGATAGAGATAGGGGGAGGGATAGAGAGAGGGAGGGCATTGGAGGGAAGGATGGAGAGAGATGGAAAAGGTGTTAGAGAGGGAGGGATTGTGGGATAGACAGGGAGGGGAGGGAGAGATAGAGTGGGGTGGCAGGAGAGGATGAAAGAGAGAAAGGGAGGGAGGGAGGGAGGCGCTGCTCACTCCCAGGGGACACGGCTCTACCTGTTCTCCACGGCCGTCGCTATGACGACCAGCTTGGCTGCTGCTGTGACAGCTTTATCTCTCCCTCGCTCTCTGTCACCTCTGCTCGCTCTCTTCCTGATTTTCCATTTCCGCATTTTTCATCTCTCCCTCTGTGTTCCCCCTGTCTCTCCCTCTGTGTTCCCCCTGTCTCTCCCTCTGTGTTCCCTCTGTCTCCCTCTGTGTTCCCCCTGTCTCTGTCTCTGTGTTCCCCCTGTCTCTGTCTCTGTGTTCCCCCTGTCTCTCTCTCTGTGTCCCCCCTGTCTCTCTCTCTCTGTGTTCCCCCTGTCTCTCCTCTGTGTTCCCCCTGTCTCTCCTCTGTGTTCCCCCTGTCTCTCTCTCTCTGTGTTCCCCCTGTCTCTCCTCTGTGTTCCCCCTGTCTCTCCTCTGTGTTCCCCCTGTCTCTCCTCTGTGTTCCCCCTGTCTCTCCTCTGTGTTCCTCCTGTCTCTCCTCTGTGTTCCCTCTGTCTCTCTCTCTCTGTGTTCCCCCTGTCTCCCTCTGTGTTCCCCCTGTCTCTCCTCTGTGTTCCCCCTGTCTCTCCTCTGTGTTCCCCCTGTCTCTCCTCTGTGTTCCTCCTGTCTCTCCTCTGTGTTCCCCCTGTCTCTCTCTCTGTGTTCCCCCTGTCTCCCTCTGTGTTCCCCCTGTCTCTCCTCTGTGTTCCCCCTGTCTCTCCTCTGTGTTCCCCCTGTCTCTCCTCTGTGTTCCCCCTGTCTCTCCTCTGTGTTCCTCCTGTCTCTCCTCTGTGTTCCTCCTGTCTCTCCTCTGTGTTCCCCCTGTCTCTCTCTCCTCTGTGTTCCCCCTGTCTCTCTCTCCTCTGTGTTCCCCCTGTCTCTCTCTCCTCTGTGTTCCCCCTGTCTCTCCTCTGTGTTCCCCCTGTCTCTCTACCTTCATTTACTCGTCTTTTCCAACTTGGGTTTTTCTCACCCTGCCTCTCTGTTTCATTCTTCCATGCCCCTTCCCGTAACGATCTTGGTTTTAAAATACTCTCATTAGTCTCTCTCTCTCTCTCTCACTCCCTCTGTCTCTCTCTCTCTCGCTGTCTCTCTCGCTCTCTCTCTGTTTCTCTCTCACTCTCTCTCTCTCTCGCTGTCTCTCTCGCTCTCTCTGTTTCTCTCTCACTCTCTCTCTCTCTCGCTGTCTCTCTCGCTCTCTCTGTTTCTCTGTCTCTTTCTCTCTCTCTCTCTCTCTCTCGCTCCTCTCTCTCTCTCTCTCTCACTCTCTCTCTCTCTGTCTCTCTATCTCTGTCTCTTGCTCTCTCTATATGTTCTCTCTTTTTATCCTACTACATCTGCTCTACCATGTTATCTATACGTGGGGAGGATCGTGCGTGAGCATTTTGTGAAATGGAGTGTATGTTTGAGTGTGTGTGTTTTCTAGCAGGAGACCCTAAATTACAGAGCGAGATCAGCACTGTCTCCAGAACCACAAGGCATTCTGGGATGTCTGTGTTGAAGCTCCGCTATAAATATAAACCCAGAAACAGGGCGATTCCTTCCCACTAGCAAACCTATGTGTGTGTATGAGAGAGGGAGAAGGAGGGAGGGAGGGGGAGAGAGAGAGAGAGAGAGAGAGAGAGGAATCGTCGCTAGGGAACATCTAAAGTACCCGTCCATGCTGGCACTAAATTATCTTTTGTACCAATGGACTGCATGTTTTATCTCGTCATCTCTCTCTCCCTCTATCGCTCCGTTTGACGTGTTTCTTAACTACAGGGTAATTAGGTTAATGGATGGGTGTGGCCAAAATCGCTCATCCTGTCCACTGTGTTTGATTTGAGAATCTTTGAATCTTGGCAGTTCAGAGATAAAAGCTGATAAAAGGATGTTTTTGTGTTTGTGGGGTAAGAGTGTATCTGTTTACGTGTGTGTGTGTGTGATTGGGAATATTTTTTTAATCGGTCGTGAGGTTACGAAACGAACACAGGAAGTGTGTATTTCAATATTCGTCCGGAGAAGGGGGGGGGGGCATAACAGTTGGTGTGTGTGTGTGTGTGTGTCTGTGCTTTATGTTTAAATGTGTATGTGTGTAAGATCGTGAGTGTGTGCGTGTCTGAATAATTTAGCCAGTGTCCCGACAGAGGAGTGAACCAGGTCAGAGGCTCATCCTAGTCTCCATCCCTCTCTCTCTCTCTTTTTTTCTCTCTCTCTCTTCCTCCTCTCTCTCTATTTCTTCTCTCTCTCCAGCCCCTCCTCTCTCTTCCTACTCTCTCTCTTTCTAACACCCCCCTCTCTCTTTCTTCCTCCTCTCTCTCTCTTTCTCTCTCTCTCACACCCCCCCCTCTCACGCTCTTCCTCTTTCTCTCTCTCTCACGCTCCCTCTCTATCTCTCTTCCTCTCACGCTCCCCCCTCTCCCTCCCTCTCTCTCCATCCTGACAAGCCTTGCCTCTCCATCTTTCTGCCTCCATCCATCCCCTTCTAATTGGAGTCCCAGGAATCACCCCAACGTGAGAACAACCATGAATGTTTGTATGCTGTTCTTGTCGGTAGACATTGAGTTCTAGGATTATGAGCAAGGCGTGGGTGTGAAAATACACAGGTATGCTAATCACGTGCAGAAGTAGAAGTGGAAACCATGCAGAGCTAGAACGCTGTGTGTGTGTGTTGTATGCATGCGTGTTCATTTGCTTGTGTTCGTTTTTTAGATCCCCCTCTGGTAAATCTTTGAACCCCCAGCTCTTTAAAGGATTCCTTCAAAGACGTTATCAGACTAAGCGACCTGCTGAAGCTAATGAGGTGTGTGGGGGGTGTATGGGGGTTGGGGGGGGGTCCTGGATAAGCCATAGATGTATATTAGGATGCACTGCAGTTTTGGTTAACTTACAGAACACGCACACATGCACACCCATGCTCCGATACTACGAGTCTGCAGCAGGTGATTTCTTCTTAATCTTTCATCCCAACCGTTCTGGATTACCCCCTAATCTCAGCCAGCATGGCGTCGGGCTTGACTGACAGAGACAGGATCCGTGTCGTGTGTGTGCGTGCGTGTGCGCCCGTCAGAGCGATGGTTATCGTTTACTACGGTGTCACGTTGAGTGAGCCCGTCATGCGAGACGACATGTTGTGATTCGGCGGAGGCGTTCGCACACCAGCCATGGGAAGGCGATGCCGGGTGGGGGGAGGGCGGGGGGGGGGGGGGGCGTGGGGGGGGCGTAGACATCTACAGATGGTGTCGGTGGAACCGAGAGGACGGAGGGAGAGGTGGGTGGTTTAGCTGCAACGGGGAAGGAAAAAAAAAAGGACCAGGTATTAACAGTAAAAAATCACAATAACGATTTCAGGGGGAAAGAAGTATTTAATCCCAGTCGCACGATGTGGCCTGAGCGGAGACTTAGAGGAGGCAGCTGGAGAGACGGGGAGCCTCTGGACAGTACGCCGCTGGACGAGCGTGCCCGGGCCGGACTGCAAGGACGGGGAGGAGAGCGGTAGAGAAAGAGAGAAGGAGGGAGGCGGATAACAGGGCCGCAGCCAGGGGATGAGGGAGGGATGAATGGAGGGATGGCAGAAGTGTGGAGGGGGGGGGGAGCAGAAAGACTGATGGTTAAGGAGGGCTCCTTAAAGGCTTAGGAGAGCTGAGAGGGATTGAATGGACAGAACAACCTGGACAGGATTACACAGAGAGAGAGAGAGAGACAGGAGAGAGAGAGAGACAGGAGAGAGAGAGAGAGGAGAGAGAGAGGAGAGAGAGACAGGAGAGAGAGACAGGAGAGAGAGAGAGAGAGAGAGACAGGAGAGAGAGAGAGAGACAGAGACAGGAGAGACAGGAGAGAGAGACCGGAGAGAGAGAGAAAGAAGGAGACCGAATGATTGAAGTGGAGAGAGAGAGAGAGAAAGAGGGTTCGTTGTGTATTCGCCTCATTTGTTGTTCATTCATTAATGTGCAGCACCTTACATTTAGTTTTTGTTTTGTTGCCATTTTTAAATCGCCTAAAGCCATACTTCAATTTGATCAGATAACGATGGCTAGGACTGCACAGGGACGGTGTATCAAAAGTTGTCGTTACACAGTGTGCGTGCGAGTGTGTGTGTGTGTGGTATTCACATTGGATATGGGAGGTATGTTCAAGTCTAACACGCCAGAAAGCTGCAACACACAAGCTCCCTCACCGCTCACACTGGAAACCCTTTCTGTTAGAGATCGAATTACAGGCTACTGATTCGATTTCTCTTCCCTCCATCAGATAAAACCCCCCAGCCGTTAGTTTCCCTCTCTCTGTCTGGACATCCATCTTGTTTTTTTTTTTACTTGGTTGTTATCTGTTCTGGATTATCTTGATATATCTGTCCTGTCTTTGAACCAAACGTTAGGAATCCTCACATGCCAACCTTGTGATAGCTTTTAATGCATGTGGGTGTGTGTGTGTGTGTCTGTTTGTGAGTCTTTGTATGGAACTTGTCGATCTGGTGTTTAGAACAGATCATTGATTTTTCTGGGGTCCTGCACCCTGCCTCCCTCTCTCTCTCTCTCTCTCTCTCTCTCTCTCTCTCTCTCCTCTCTCTCTCTCTCTCCTTCAATCATTTGGTCTTTTTCTTTCTCTCTCTCTCTCTCTCTCTCCCTCTCTCTCCCTCTCTCTCCCTCTCTCTCTCACACAAAGGCAGCATGGTCCATGGGGCGCTCTCTCTCTCACAGGAACATTTCTGAGCCCTTTTGAAAAGTTTCTTAGGAACACGAGAAAAGTTACAGCCGCAGGCACCACGCCCTCCCACTGGCCTAGAGAAGCAGCCCATTCAGACAGGCTGGAAGCACACGCACACACTGGCACACACACAAACAACACACACACACACTGGCACGCACACACGCACACAAAACACTCACACACACACTGGCACACACACAAAACACTCACACACACACACACTGGCACACACACACACAAAACACTCACACACACACTGGCACATACGCACACACTCACACACACACTGGCACACACACACAAAACACACACACACACACACTGGCATACACACACAAAACACTCACACACACACACTGGCACGCACACAAAACACACACACACTGGCACACACACAAAACACACACACACTGGCACATACACACAAAACACACACACGCTAAATGGAATCACTGAAACAAAAATGATCACCCTTTAGACACTGTCATCAATTTGCACACACACTCGCACAGACGATTGGACAAGGCTCAGAAGCCAAACACAAGCACTTCCACGCTCCCCCCAAACTGACGGGTGAAAGTTGGGAGTTGACAGCATTTCCATGTTGGTAGCAGGCCATTTAACCAGATCTCACATATCCAGTATTACACTGGCACACTGACACTTTCCCACACACACACACACACACACACACACACACACACACACACACACACACACACACACTGTCAGATGCATGTTTCATGATGTCATTTATAATAGAAAAGTATTACACAAAGCTACGGATAAATTGTGTTGTGTGTTGTGTGTGTGCACGTGTGTTACACGGTCTTTAATCCAGTTGGATGGCGAGATTAGTGTAACAGCTGGGTCCTACATAGAGATATACATCTGCAGCTCCCTCTGCCCCCCCCCCCTCCCCCCGCCCCCAACCCCCTCCTCATCCCTGTTTTCTGACCGGCACTATTTTTTTCCCCCACCCGTTCGTCGCCTGCCCCCCCCCCCCTCTCAGCCACGGCAGACAGCAGTAGGTCTACTTAAGCCCGGTCCAGATCAGCCCAGGATCCAGACATTACACAACGCTCCAGAGTGCTTCTCGGCACTCGGGGTCGATTACGAGGAGCCGATCCGTTGTTCTCTGGGATCGCTTGAGCCACCTGACACCTCTTGCGTTCTCTCCGCCAACTCTGCTGTCGAGAGCCGGTTTGAGCGTCCGCTGTACCGGCGGTTAAATGTCGCCCAGCGAACTGCTCTCCACTGGGGGAGCCACACACACCTTTCAGAAGGTGCGACTTTGAGGGATTTCTCGGCTAATCTCCGCTAAAGGTAGCAGGTGTCCGAATGAGGTCATCACCTAGAAACCCACTCACTCCTCGGTGAACCCCTCCCCCCCCCCCTCCCCCCCCTCCTCCTCCGTCAACCAGCTGGGTGGCTGGATCTCAGTCAACCTTGGACGCCAACAAATTAAATTAGACCTGGCCCAGGAGAGGGCGGGGGGGGGGGGGGGGGGGGGGGGTTGGCGGAGAGATGGAGAGCCATAAAGCAAGAGATTGGGGGGAGGTTGATCCGGTGCGAGGAAGGGAGGGGGGTGGGAGGGGGGTGGGAGGGGGGTAAACCCCACATCTGACAGCTGGACTGAACACAGGAGCGAGTGGTAGATATAAACCAGCCATGCGTCTGCCATCTGCACCAGGCGCTCTGGCCCCTTTCACAGTGCAGAATGTGTGGTGTTGCTGCGTCTGCTTTCGTCCTCCCCAGTGCGACCACCGTCTCTGTGGCGGCTGAGGCCTTGTTTGCAGATAAGAGCCTGGGTGATGAGGTGAGCTGGCCGGATCGAATGTCAGGGACAATAGCATGAGACGCTAGGCCCCGTGCCCCCCCGCTCTGATTACACAGGAATGTGTTTGAAGTGAATCTCTGTCCGAAACGGATCTCTCTCTCTCTCTTTCCCTCTCTCTCTCTATCTCATCTTTCCCTCTCTCTCTCTCTTTCCCTCTCTCTCTATCTCTCTTTCCCTCTATTTCTCTTTCCCTCTCTATCTCTCTTGCTCTCTTTCGCTTTCTCTCTTTCCCTCTTTCTTTTTATCTCTCTCTCCCTCTTTCTCTATTTCTCTTTCTCTCTTTCCCTCTCTCTTTCCCGCTCTCTCTTTCCCTCTCTTTCTTTATCTCTCTCTTTATTTCCCTCTCTGTCTCTCCCTCCCTCTCTCCCTCTCTACGTCTCTCTCTCCCCCTCTCCCTCCCTCCCCCACTCACAGGCAGGAAACCCTACTTCTAAACCTGCAGATCAGGTGTAGATAAGGATGATCCAAGCTGTGTGTGTGTGTGTGTGTGTGTGTGTGGGAACCTGAGGCAGCTTGTAATGGCTTTGTTTACAGCCGCCTCATTGGACAGCTCTTCTTCTATTGTTTTCTGACTTCCTTTATACAGCTGTTTGGCTCAGCTTTTATTGTTTCAGCGGTACACAAACAGATACACACCAACACACTCCCACAGTCTGACGAGCCTCGACACAGAGGAAGTACTTATGATAACACATCATTTATAAAGCAGCTTGTTCTATCTTGGGACTTTCCAGGGAAGGAACATGACTCAGATCCTTTCGATTAGAAAAATCCCTGTCAGCGCTGCGAAGAACGATCCAGAACGACGACAGCAGAACCTCGCGTGGTGTCCGGCCTCTCCTGGCATTTGAGCGATGGCAGCCGACCGCTGCCGGAGGACGGAGCTGTTGATAGGATCGTTTACAACGGGTCATTTGGAAGGGGCCCCAGGTTACGGGATCGAGGGGCCCGTGAGATCGACCGGTGTGGGGGAGGGAACAGGCTTTATACACAGCTGTTTATAGAGGATCGTGTGGAGGCGCAAAATTGCAAACCTGGCTGAATTCTCCTTCCCTAAAGTCACATAAAACAAACACACACAGCAGCCACAAACAAACCATCTGATTATATACACAGTGAGCGGACACACGCTCGACCGACACACACCCTGTAATTACACACACACACACACACACACACACACTGCGCTTCATACCCTAAATGTGCACATTCGCAGCCTGCTCATGTGTGTACCTTCTGGGCTGGAGAAAAACGGTCATGGTACTGCCGCAGAATAAACACAGATAACGCACACACACATAAAACACACACACATAAAAAAAACACACACACACATAAACACACATTTCTCCCCCCTGTCTCCCATCTTCACAGACGCATTCCAGACACGATGGGTGTGTAACCTACTTCCATGCTGTTTCTCAGACTGGCAGCAGACAGACCCACAGCATCTGTGCCCTGGTTTGTTGTTGTTGGATGCTTGTCTGCGGGAGAGTGTGTGTAGTATGTAGTGTGTGTGTGTAGTGGGAATCATTACAGCGGCTCTGGAGGTTGTGTGGAGGAGGTTGCGTCGGGCCTTTAGGGGGCTGCTGTGGTTGTTTGTGTGTGGGAGGGAGGGAGGGACGGAGGCTGGATTGGGCCTGTTTACGGCTGGGCTGGATGTAATGAGGAAGTGCGCCGGGGATAGGTGCGCTACAGAGGAGCGCAGATGGAGGAGAGAGAGGTGGAGACCTGGAACGGAGGGATGGGGGAGAGAAACACAGGAGGAGTGGAGGACAAAGAAGGGATGTGATGGTCGGACGAGGAAGGGAGAGAGGGGGAGGGAGAGAGGGGGTAGAGAGAATGAGAGAGGGGTAGAGAGAAGGAGGGGGGAAGAGAAGTAGAGAGGGGTAGAGAGAAGGAGAGAGGGGGTAGAGAGAAGGAGAGAGGGGTAGAGAGAAGGAGGGGGGAAGAGAAGTAGAGAGGGGTAGAGAGAAGGAGGGGGGAAGAGAAGGAGAGAAGGGGAAAGGGGGTGAGAAGGAGAGAGGGGTAGAGAGAAGTAGAGAGGGGTAGAGAGAAGTAGAGAGGGGTAGAGAGAAGGAGAGAGGGGGTAGAGAGAAGGAGAGAGGGGTAGAGAGAAGCAGAGAGGGGGTAGAGAGAAGGAGAGAGGGGTAGAGAGAAGGAGGGGGGAAGAGAAGTAGAGAGGGGTAGAGAGGAGGGGGGAAGAGAAGGAGAGAAGGGGAAAGGGGGTGAGAAGGAGAGAGGGGTAGAGAGAAGCAGAGAGGGGTAGAGAGAAGCAGAGAGGGGTAGAGAGAAGAAGAGAGGGGTAGAGAGAAGCAGAGAGGGGGTAGAGAGAAGAAGAGAGGGGTAGAGAGAAGCAGAGAGGGGTAGAGAGAAGCAGAGAGGGGGTAGAGAGAAGAAGAGAGGGGTAGAGAGAAGCAGAGGGGGGGGGGGGGGGGGACTAGATCATGAGACGATGGAGGTCTTGATTGGTGTTGCTTTTGGGTTGTTTGTTTGGTGTTACGCAACAACCTGCTGATTTTGTTACAGCAGCCCCGGAGTGAGTGTGTGTGTGTGTGTGTGTGAATGTGTGTGTGTGTGTGGTAGCCTCTCACTGAGGGAGAGGGGGATTTCTGTAAAAGGCTGTGGTTGCCCCTAGCAACAAGCTTCATTGTGAAACTGATCCTTGTTAGACATAGGCATACACACACATACACACACATACACACACATACACACACACACTCCAACCATGCATGCTCTAAGATGTCTTTTCAGCACTTCTTGGTGCTGGTAAATTACTGCTTCCCCCCATAAAAGGCACACACACACAGAGACTCAAACACACACACACACACACACACACACAGAGACTCACAAGTGCGGGCATGTATACTTGACAAAGAGACAGACACAGTCTAGTATAACAACATCCCTGTCTCCTGCTTTGGGCCCCTCAAATTTCATCTTCCTCCCAGCTAAAGTCCGGTTCATCATGGAAAACCGTCCATCTCAGGAGATACAGTGGTGGTGTTCAGTTTCTGCCTCTCTTTAAGCCTGGCTCAGCTTGAGCTAATGCTGCCAGGTACTTTGATGTGGTCAGGTTTCCTGATTCCATTATGGTTTTTATTGGCTTTTAAAGGCATCGTGTTTCCACAGTGCGGTGTTAGAGAATCATAAAGCAGGTATTACCCCTGCTTTAAGTCCGCTGGGCCTGCTGGGACGACGAGGCTGCGTTCGACATTCGTACAAGAGCTAGCAGCGTGCACATGTTTATAATAATGATAATACCTCATTTAGCAGACGTTTTTATCCAAAGCGACTTACATTAAGTACAGGGACATTCTCCCTGAGGCAACTAGGGTGAAGTGCCTTGCCCAGGGACACAACATCACATAGCCACAGCCGGGGTTCGAACTCACAACCTTTCGATCACGAGGCCAACGCCTTGACCCGCTGAGTCATCTGACTCCCCTAGCGCTGACAGTCTTCGATGTTCTGATTCTGAAGGCGTTACTTCAACTGTTGAACCTTTTGTTTGTACAAGGTTTATTTTATTTTTTTTATGACGATCTCTAGAAATGGCCGCCATGTTTCTCTGAGGGGAAATTCAGGTTCGGAACGGATTACCGAACGCGAGCTGCCTCCCCCCCACGCCCCACGCCACGGCGTGCTCGTGTTCAGTTGAACGGTTTACTGAATTAGGGGAGAATGAAGTGAAACCGAGAGATTAACTCCAAAGAGAACTCCTTCGAGGTCACTCACCCTGTGTAACCTGTCAAACCCCCGAGGAAGGAGGTCCTTCTCTGTACATGGCAACGATACATGCGCACCACATACAGTACGCTCATTGTTCCGGGGATTTCCATGTAGATGGTTTGAGGAGGTCGCTGTCACGGGCCAGATGTTTATCTCTTGGCTCTAGACTTTGATCCTGCCGCAGGCAGACTGTCAGAAGAGTCGTTACAGATGTGGCACAACCATCTCCTTGCCAAATTTTGGGCTTTAGATTCCGTGCTCTGGGACCAGCCCTCTGTGCTGGGGGAGAGTCCACTACTGGGGGCCTTGCACCCGCCTGTGTAATCTTTGCATGTATAATCAAGCAAAGTGGTCACCATGATATAAACCCATGTGGAAGCAGGCGAAATCTAATTTTTTCCCCCCCTCCCTTTCTCCCTACTATTCTGTCTCCATCTCTCTCACTCCCCCCCCTCTCTCTCTGTCTCTCTCTGTCTCTCTCTCTATCTCCCTCTCTCTCTCTCTCTCTCTATCTCCCAGGGGCAGACCTCGTGGTCACCCTCCCTGGATCAGGAAGGTTCCTCGGGGGATGAGTTCTACGATGACGAAGACCTCTTCTCAGGCTCCGGCTCTGGCTGTGAGTGTGTGTGTGTGTGTGTTTAAGTGTGTGTAGGAGATGTGTCTATGTAAGTGTAAGGATGTGTGTGTGTGTGTGTGTGTGTGCATTAGATGTGTGTGTAAGTAAGAGATGTGTGTGTATGAAATGTGTGTGTAAGTAAGAGATGTGTGTGTGTATGAGATGTGTGTGTGTGTAAGTAAGAGGTTTGTGTGTGTGTGTGTGTATGAGATGTGCGCGTGTGTGTGTGTGAGATGTGTGTGTGTGTATGAGATGTGTGTGTGTGTGTGTGTATGAGATGTGCGTGTGTATGAGATGTGCGTGTTTGTGTGTATGAGATGTGTGTATGTTTAAGCGTGTGTATGTATATAGTCTTTGAACCCTGTGGATGTAAAGAGGTGACAGCTGCTGTGTTCAGGTCTGCTCTGGTTCCCTTCCCCCTTGACCGGTAGTGAAGCGCAACGCAGGCACCAGGCACACCAACGCAAACGCACACATCGCTCAAATAGACTGGAGTAGGTCACTCACATGCACAGACCAAATTTCCTACAGAAATAGGCTTCCAACACAAATAGAATTATACACACACACATATACGACTTGCACTCACACCAGCGAAACCAACGCCCAGATTCCACCAGATTAAGTGATTTTATTTACCGTAATCTGATTACTAAACTGTAGATCAGATGATGGCACACAAACCGATGAGTGTGTGTCTGCCAGTCTGTCTTTTAGGTCTATTCATGAAAGAATTCTCTAGAACTCAGATCACAGGTGTGCTGTCCTCTTTATTAGAGGTCTGTTGTTGCAGTTTCAGCAGGACTCTCCTAGCATGACTCAGTGTCTCTGTTACATCAGTTCAAACAGTATGTCAGCGCCCTGCTAAATGGCTGTTTAGCACAAGGAGCGCCTCAACACAGGTGTTGAGTAAACAGCCTAGCTAATGGCTCTGGTCTAACAGTGACACTGGCCTTTGGAATGTGAGGAGTTTGACCTGGCCCCCAGGGGGCGCTGTCTGCTGTAACAAAGCCTGGGTTGTTCTGGGTATGTATCAGTCTGCCATCAGGTCTGTAGTCGGCAACCCAAGAAGCCTCACTGACACCAGAGGGAAGAACGTGGTCACTGAAGTCAAAAGGGGAAAAGTCACTCAACAACCCCTCCCCCCTTCTCCCCACTTCTCTTTGTCTCTCTCCCTCTCCGCTCTCTCCTTCAACTCCTCCCTCACTCCTTCTCTCTCTCTCTCTCTCTCTCTCTCTCTCTCTCTCTCTCTCTCTCTCTCTCCCTCTCCGCTCTCTCCTTCAACTCCTCCCTCACTCCTTCTCTCTCTCTCTCTCTCTCTCTCTCTCTCTCTCTCTCTCTCCCTCTCCGCTCTCTCCTTCAACTCCTCCCTCACTCCTCTCTCTCTCTCTCTCTCTCTCTCTCTCTCTCTCTCTCTCTCTCTCTCTCTCTCCTTCAACTCCTCTCTCTCTCTCCCTCTCTCTCTCTCTCCAGTTCCTGATGTGTATCCCAGACCTACATCTGCCGGAGTGTCTTTCACCACGGAGGAGCCAATCCTGCTGTCCACAACGCAGGCCACTGGCCCCGCCCCCTCGGCGCCCCCCGCCGCCGAGCCCAGCCCCAACCCCGACCCCACCACCCCGCTGCCCACCGAGGCCGAGGGAGAGAGCGGAGCAGACTGGGAGCGGGAGAGGGAGCAAGAAAGGGAGAAGGAGAGAGAGAGGGAGAGAGAGAGAGTCCGAGAGCTGGAGCGAGAGAGGGAGAGAGAGAAGGAGAGGGAGAAGGAGAGGGAGCGCGAGAGAGAGAGGGAGCGGGAGAGAGAGAGAGAGCGGGAGAGAGAACGTGTGAGGGCAGCGCAGACCACCGTCCCCCCCACGTCCCCCGTTGCCGTTCCCTTGGCGACCACCGGCCCTTCCGTTCCCGTCGCAGAGTCCACCATGCCCTCTAGTGGGCAGGAGGACCTGGGCACCACAGAAGAAGACGAGGACGTCTACATCTCGCCAGAGCCCAGCACCTCCTATCCCGACATCCCCCTGGACGCCACCACAGAAGAAGACACGCCCACCGCGACGGAGGCCACACCCGAACCTACAACAGCTCCGCCCCTGCCCACCACCGCCGAGCCCACAACCAACGCACCGTTCAGGCCGAGGGCCCCGATGACCACGCCCTCACGGGCGCCTCCCACGGAACGGACCACACGCCCCCCACCGCCCTCCACAACACAGGTGGGGTTGCTTAGCAACACGCCAGCACAGTCTGACATCCTCCACCTCTCTCTCACAGTAAGGTGTTCCAGGTGTTGTTTGTTGCCAGGTTGGGGAGGAATATCCACCCACAAGGCAAGGCCGTTCCTAAAGCACATATAAAAACAAAGTCAACTAAAGTGCTACACAACGTTGCCAAATTAGACGAATAATAATAAATAGAAACAACAAAAAAGCGATCAAGGATGAGCGACTCTGAACTGACTTGAAGGCCAAAGCATAAAAATAAGTTTTCAGTTGAGTGTTAAATGTCTCTACAGACCTCTGCAGTACAGGCTGTCATGTTACTTAAAGGGAGTCATGTGGCTCCCAGCCGGTTAGGGAGTCAAACTAGTCATCAGAAGGCACCCGGTTCAAACCCGGCTGTACTAACATGGCGTTGTGTCCTTGGGCAAGGCACTTCACCCTACTTGCCTCAGGGGGGAATGTCCCTGTACTTGCTGTAAGTCGCTCTGGATAAGAGCGTCTGCTGAATGACTCAATGTAAAATGTCCAAATGTTCAAGGTTTATCGCTGCATGGAACATGTCCTTATAGAGGAACAGCAAACCGCCCCTACATAGCGTAGAGCTCCATTCTGTGATCTGACACGACAATTCTCCAAATGCGTAGCCACATTTCAGGGCCTCGTATCGACTCTTCCTGTGGTTAGCTTCAGGGGTAATTGCACAGTGCTGTTATGGAGTTTATTTCAAACCTGGCATTTTCCTACCAATCAAGACACAGGCTCTCATTGTGTAAATGTTGTTTGGAACAGAAACTAGGAAAACAGATTTAATTTGGGTTTGGATGACGATCAAGACAGACATGCAGCCAGTAAAGCTTAACATTTAACCTCTCTCCTTTTCCCTCTCCTTCTCTCTCTTCTCCTCCCTTGAACTCCCCTCGTATTTCCCCCCCCCCCCACTCATCCTCCCCCCCGATCCCCTCCCTCTCTTCCTCCCCCCTCTTCAGGCACGTCCGGAGGAGGGTAATAACGAGGTGGGTGTGGTGGGACCCAGCGGAGACTTCGAGATCCGTGAAGAGGACAGGCGTCAGAACGAGCTGGGGCGGGGCCTGGACGTGGGGGCGGGGCCTGACCTGGAGGGCAACACGGTGGACACAGGAAGCTCCGCTGCCCAGCTGCCTCAGAAGAACATCCTGGAGAGGAAGGAGGTTCTGATAGGTAGGACTGCTTGTCTATCACTCGGACGTGGGAGGGAGCAGATCTTGTTTCTGTCTGTCTGTCTGGCTGCCTGGCTCCCTGTCTGTCTGGCTGTCTGTCTGTCTAACTCCTTGTCTCTCTGTGTCTGTTTGCCTGGCTACTAGCAGTACCCACCATAGGTTACTTCTTCTAATATAGCTCACCTAAGCACACCTGACCAGAGCAGACCTGAGTATCCTAGCTGCCTCCAGCCTCCTGCCTCCACCCCCCAGCCTCCTGCCTCCACACACCAGCCTCCACCCCCCAGCCTCCTGCTTCCACCCCCCAGCCTCCTACCTCCACACACCAGCCTCCCCGCCTCCACACACCAGCCTCCAGCCCCCTGCTTCCAGCCTCCTGTTTCCACCTCCCCTCCCAGCCTGCTGCTTCCACCCCCCAGCCTCCTGCCTCCACTCCCCAGCCTCCTGCCTCCACTCTCCAGCCTGCTTAATGCCTCCAGCCTCCTGCCAGCTGAAGAAGTCTCCTCTTGTTCTCAGACTAGGGGAAGCACCAAGGATCCACTGGTCTAACCAACAGTGGAACATGATCTAAGAGTGTTTCAGAAGTAAAGCTGGAAAGATCAGTGAATCCCAACTGGGAACAAGCTGTGTTAGTCCCAGATAGTCTCTCTACCTCTCTCTCTCTCTCTTACTCTCTCTCCCCCTGTCTCTCTGTCTCTGCCTCTCTCTCTCCCCTTCTCTCTACCTCCCACTCCTTCCTGTCCCAGTCTCTCTCTCACTACTTTCCACCATCTCTTTGTCTCATGCTCTCCTTGTCTTCTTACAGTTTTATCTGATCTCATTGGCTCTCTGTCTTCTCTTCAGCTATTCTGATTGGTGGGCTGCTGGCTGTGGTTTTCGCTGACTTCCTGGTCATCGGTAAAGAGCAGGAACAGCAGACTGTTGTGTGCACCAGTGGTAGTCACACAAGGATAGACAACACAACACAGCTTGCTTCTATGGCTGGTTGTGGCACATCACCACAGTGCGTCAGAATCACACCTGGGTCAAATGGCAAAGTCATTCTCAGAAGTGCAAACTGGTGCTTTGCAAGCGAACCAAGCACACAATGGATTTGAAAGATAAACAGATTCTATTTTGATCCAGGTCTGGTTGGAAAGGACACTTAGATATCGACGTTGGACGAAAGGACGTTCCAATTTGGTTGTGTTTGTGAAGGAAGATGACAAACTGTTCAGACCGTTTGCAATTTTCCTTTTTAGTGGTATATTTTCCATTTTTGGAGGCACAATTATAAACCGGAATACACTAGTAACACACAGTATGTATGTTTCGATATTGTGAGCTTAGCTTAGATTAAGCTTCTGTAGGCCTTTGCGTTGTGTTGAAATGTTTAGCATTGCTTTTAGGTCATGTGTGTTTGGGACTGATGGTAGTTTTCGCAGCGTTTTAAGAACAACAACGCAAGACGTGGTTGCTAATGGCATTTTTTTGTCTCGTCCTGTTTTGTGTTTGCCTGTTGCCCGTGTCTGTAAGCCTGTTCAACAGTATTTCCCTCAAGTTTTGACCTATTTCTCGCTCTTCCTCCTCTCTCCCTCAGCGGTGATCGTGGGCGGGGTCGTGGGAGCGCTGTTCGCTGCCTTCCTGGTGATGCTGCTGGTCTACAGGATGAAGAAGAAAGATGAAGGAAGTTACACGCTAGAAGAGCCCAAACAGGCTACAGTTACCTACCAGAAACCAGACAAGCAGGAGGAGTTCTACGCATAACCTGAGAGACACAGACAGACAGAGAGAGAGAGAGGGGGGGGGGGAGGGGGGGTGGGGGGTGGAGGTGGAGAGTGAGAGGGGAAATGGGGGAGAGAGAAATAGAGCTTGGCTCGCCGCTCCACCCCTCTTCTCTTCCCTCTCCCTCCCTCCTTCCCTTCCTCACCTCCACCCTCCCCATCCCTCTCCTCCTCACCTGTCCCTCGTGAGAGTGCCTATCTCTCTACGGACTCTGAACTTTCTTTTCAACAAAAAATGAATTTAAAAAAAGATAAAAATATATCAGCAGAAAAAATAACCATACACACATACACAAAACTGTTTTTCTTTTGACCCTAACTAAATGTTGTTATTAATATTCTACAAATTATCGTTCTGATGTTCTGAAAATGATTTCGTAAAAACACAAGCTCTTAACCTGTGTTCCAGCACAAAGTTTCTCTTCAATTCCACAGAGCGAATGAGATGAGACAGACAGAGGGTCGGGGGGGCGAGAACAATGGAGAGACAGAGAGCGGAGGGGGAGATGTGGGAGGGGTGGGAGGGGGAGGGGGAGGGGGGGGGGGAAAGAGGGAGACAAAGGAGGAGGAAGAAAAGAGAGGCGTATGACCCGCCCTTAACCCAAACACATCAAGCATCGGATTCGCCACGCAGAGGCAGAGACAAGGGGTCAGAGGTGAAAGGAAAGGTCTCTTTGTGCCTTCCATCTTTCTGGTGCTCACGCACACACACGCACACACACACACACACACACACACACACACACGCTCACATACCCACACATGTCTGCTAATGGCTCTGACCCCTCTGTCTGTGCCTGGCCAATCAGAACAGGGAGCTCAACCCTCAGTCAACGTTCTCCCAGTCTCAGGAGAACATTTAGGGAACATTCGCGTAGCAAGTAAGAGTTGCTGGTGCTACCACAGAGTTAGCAGTGAGTCTACTCCTCTAAGCTGTACAAAGATGACTAGTTATGGATAGTAATAATAATCAATAATATATCAATGTTCCGGGCTGGATGGTAAATAATAATAATAATGATGATAAAAATAATACGTCAATGGGAGGATGTGTATTTAGCCGTTTTAAAGGTTTATATGTAAATATGAGCGTATCTTTCTTTCATCACTCTAACCATTTGCATGATCATGAAGAGCTTCTATCCAATCACATTCATTACCTAGATGAGCTGTGCTCTTGTCCGCACACACACACACATCACACGCTCGCACACACACACACGTGCGCACACACACGCACGCACAGACACGGGCACACAAACACAAGTATAGTCATATCATCTGATTAAAACTTGCTCTACATATCGGAAACAATCTTTACCATCATTATCATCGTCGTCATTATCATCCTCACAAGTGATATGAGTGAGTCTAGGTGGTTTCAGTATGTTATTGATTAGTTATCAATCAGTTGCTGGTTGGTTAGCGTTTGGTCTATTGTGTATAAGCACAACTACGTATCCATACATCCAATCCCCTTGCATGCTCACTTTCTTTGTGTTTCACCATTGGCTGTCTGTTTAAAGCGGGGCGGGCCATTGGGACTGAGGGAGGGGTTTAAACAGGAAGTGAGGCCCTGTAAAAGATCTTACCTTCCAGCACAGATCTGGGACCAGCTCATCTGTAGCTGATGAGCGTATAGGTCAGCAAGAGGGGGGGGGGGGGGGGGGGCTTCGTTCATCACAGGGGGCCTCTCAGAGGGGGCGCCCTGGGGGGGAGGGGAGGGGTTAGGAGACGTGGGGGGCGGGGCGGGGGCGTTGTGCTTCTATCTAAGATTGTAACAATAACCACACCAGTGTGACTGGACTAGTAGCTTACTATACTCAGTACTGTAGAACAACCGCATGGGAGTTAAACTATACTAGTCTTGGTGGGTGTGTGTGCGTGCGTGCGAGTGTGTGTGTGTTACTGAGGGGTGTGTACTAGGTGGAATGTACTGTGTGTAGGTGTTCATATACCTGCTCCAGCAGTTCAGATGCTCTTCCATTGTCAGGTAGTCATACCTGTCGCCCCACCAGAGTGTGGAGGTCACCTGACACCCAGTTCCTGTGTGTGTGTGTGTGTGTGTGTGTGTGTGTGTGTGTGCACCTCACCAGCCCTCTCTACCCCCCTTTGTGCCCCCCCAGCTGGTGTCCCCTCTCTGTTTAGGCAATAGACGCCGCACCGACTTCACATCAGACTCTTGTGCCCCACTCACTAGTCTACAGGTGTGTTAAGTGTGCGCACGCTTGTGTGTTTTAGTCTGTTCCCCCGCTGAACGTTACACACTGACCGTGTCTGTCACAGTCTTGTCTGTTTGTGGTCTGTAGCAGGACAGACCGACTTGACACGAGATCCCTGGCTCCCTGGGCCGGACCGATCTCAGAAACGTACTGTCTTTTCTAAAGTTACCTTCAAATTGTGTTTGTACCCATTTTAAGCCTGCATAGCCAAATAAGAGAGGTGTGTATGTGCGCACGGGTGTGTGTGTGCGTGTGCGTGCCTGTGTGTGTGTGTGTGTGTGTGTGTGTGAAGCCTACAGAGGCCGCACTACTCTGTGTTTGCTGTTACCCATCCTGTTTTTATACATTTGCATTTTTTAAGGCTGAGTTTCTGTCATTGGCTGAGTGAGCGAGAGGAGGCGGACCCTCCATGCCACAGCCCTGTCACTAATCTGCCACTCTGTTCCAAATAAAAGACCTGATTGGGTAAACTTTGTTTTTTCTGTGATTTCTTTGGCTATTTGATAAACTGATGTGCAGATTAAGAATACTTTATTAATCCCCTAGGGCAGGGGTCTCCAATCCTGGTCCTCAAGGGCCACTGTTCTGAGTTTAAGTTTCCCTGCTCCAGCACACCTCCACAGAGCTTGATAACGACGCTTCATTAGAATCAGGTGTGTCGGAGCAGGGAAACATCTAAAACCTTGAGGACAGCGGCCCTCGAGGACTGGATTTGGAGACCCCTGCCCTAGGGGGATTGCATATCATGCTAAAACAAATGTTGCTAAAAGGCACTTTCTCGTACTATACTACAGTACCATACTATAATGTATATAATTTATTTTTCAAACATAAAAGCTAACTTATCTTTAGTGGACATATTTATTTTCACTTTTACAGTCAGCATGAGGACACATTCAACTTAACATGAAATGGTTCCAAAGTCCATCAAAGTTTGAAGTAGAACAACCAGAAAATATCCTCTGTTCTATTAAGATTGTACTAATGAATTCAAATTTAATTTCGCTCCAAGTGTTAAGTTAGATA
>CM059306.1:9612500-9637500 GCA_030340665.1 Neosalanx taihuensis
CTTAGTCATAAGGTGACTTGTGTCTCTTATTCTCAGCTCTCTGTTTGACTATGGGGAGTCCCTTGGGCACCAGAGTGGCTCTTTATCCTACCAGCTCCAACCCTCCTACCAGGCCCACAGCCAGGCCCACAGCCAGGCCTCTCTCCCTCGCCTGGCCTACCTCAATCCCTCCCCCTACCTCCCTCCCAACCCTTCAGACTCCAACCCCGCCTCCTACCTCACTTTTGGGTCAGGGGGAGGAGCCGGTGTGTTGACCTATGGCGGCGGAGGCCCCGCCTACTTCCAGTCCCAGAGCGGAGGGCAGATCGTGCTTCAGTCTATTCCACATGGTGAGTCACGGAGAGACAGTCCTCTCAGATAAACATACTTAGACATGCCTCCTGTTTGTTTGACTCTGTGTGTGTGTGATGTGTGTGTGTGTGTGTGTGTGTGTGTAGGGGGTATATCAGCATACCAGACCTACCCTTGGGGTGAGGTGTACAGCCAGCCAGGCATGTTTCAGCGAGGAGCATGTCCTCAGTACACAACCAGAGACCACGTCACCGCATCCACTTCCTCCTCCTCCTACCCTTACACGGCCTCCGTTCCCAATCTGCTGCCCCACCCAAACTACCCCAGAGGGGGGCACGGCCCCTCCCACGCTGCCCCCCACCCCCAGAGACCCGCCACAAACGCCAGCACCTCCGTCCTTCCCCCCATGTCCGCTCCGCGGCCCCCCTTCCCCAGGGCCGACGGCGCCCTGCCCAAACCGGGGCCGCCTCTGGTTACTCACGTGAGCCCCGCCCTCCCCGAGCCCCCCCTGGAGCCCCCCTCCTTGAAGGTGGAGTATGACAGCCCCAGAGAAGTTCACAGCCATTTCCAGTGTGACTTTTCCCCCATCCACTTTTGAACGGGTGTTTTTTTTCTAAGACGTGTCGCTGTTCTGCTTTGATCTTTGAGATATTTTCACCGTTATTCAGAAGGTTCCGGAATCTAATTTATGCATGTTCGGTTGTTAATGTTCCATTTATGTGTGTGTCTTTCGTTTTTGGCATATCGGAGAATAAAAGTCAAATTCCTGTTTTTGTTCAGATCTCAGGGCTCAAAAGGATGTTTTATTTCCTCTGAAGCCTTTAAGGGGTGATGACCATGTTTAACCACTAGAGTGCGCCATTTTCCATGTCTGATCACAATGTTGAGCATTACAGTATTTTGCCTCCCTCAAAGATGTTTTTGTCCGTGCGTCTGTTAACTAGCGACCCAAACTACAGCTCACTTTCTCCATTGTCCCTTCATCTCCTCTTATCAAAGAGGTTGGGTGTCCAGTTTGCCTCGAGTTTGATTTGACCTTGAGGGAATTTTAATTGGGAGGATTTAATAATTGGAGAGGGGTGGCTGATTAGGTGGGGAGGGGGGGGGGGGAGGGGGACTGGGGGGTAGGGGATACATATGTATGAGATGAGGAGGGTGAAATCTGAACTGGAGACTAGGAGGGTGTTGATAGATCTGGGAGAGGGCTGAGTGGAGGGAGGGAGGGAGGGAGGGAGGGAGGGAGGGAGGGAATGTGTTTGGATCTGGTGTTAACACAGAGACCATGGTTATGTAACCTCAGTACTGGAGTTTTTTTAACGAAGCTCTCTTCCTGCTCACTTGCTACCAAGCTGTTGCCTTTGGCAGGAGAGGTGATGTAGAAACCCACCTCGACACACACACACCTCCACACACACACACACACACACACCTTCACACAGGCACTCACACACATCAACACACACCTCCAACCACACATTTTACATTGAGTCAATTCGCAGACACTCTTATCCAGAGCGACTTAAGCAAGTACAGGGACATTCCCCCCTGAGGCAAGTAGGGTGAAGTGCCCTGCCTAAGGACACAACATCATGTTAGCACAGCCGGGATTCGAACCGGAAACCTTCTGAATACCAGCCCAACTCTCTAACCGCTCAGCCACATGACACACACACACCACATACACACACGCTCACACACTCTCATCTACGATGGAAAAATTTGAAACTGCACTTGAACACACTTTCCATCACATCAGAGTAGAGAGACCTGTGGACCAACACAGGACCTCTGGTCATTACTGGATCCATCACAACAGAACGTTTAGTCTCAGTTTGTCTCAGTTCTAGGTGTGTGTGTGTGTGTGTGTAAGCATAGACAAAGGCAGTGGTTATGTGTGATGGAGAAGGTTTTCTTATAGGTCTATGTTTGTAGATAGATTTTTCAGGACTTCCCAGGTGTAAAGTGAATACAGCACATATAGTCTGGTGTGTGTGTGTGTGTTTGTGTGTGTGTGTTTGTGTGATGGCCTCTGTCCTGGTTCCCGCCATCTAAATATTTACTTGGTATTCTGAGATGCAAAAAGGGAACTTGTTTCAATATTTATGGATGTGGTCAAACACAAAATCCTTGCAGTCTTTCCTAACCCGCCTCTCTCTCACACTCACACACACACACACACACCAAAAAAAGGTAGATGAAGAAATCTTTTCATTACATAAATACAGTCTGGCTGCTGTGTGAGTCCATTATGTATGACTGGTTATGTTTTCATTTTGCAGCATTTTGGTTAAAGCTATAAATGAATGAAATGTAGAAATGGAGAGAAGGAGGAAGAGTGAATGGAGAAAAGAAAGAATAGGTGGGCGGAGAGAAGAAGAAGGCAAGAGGAGATGCGTGGAAGGTGCTGGGTTTTGGAGAGGAATAGTTGTAGAACGTTCCGAATTGTAGACAGGGTCAGGGAAGTGCCTGCGTGTAGACGCCTACCTGCTAATATTGTCAGGCGCAGCTAGGCTCTGTGTGTGTGTGTGTTCTTCCAATGTTAGAAACTATTCCTAGAGATGGCATCCAGGAATATCGCCTTGCTTTTCATCTGCCGCCCTGTTGTATACACACGCGCACACACACGTACGCACGTACGCACATACGCCCCTCTCTCTGTTGACTTGGCCGTGTGTTGAGTAGGACGTCTGTCTGGGTTGTACAGTACAGCTTCACCTCACATTCCCCCTACACTCCCCCCCCCCCCCCCTCAATCAGGGCTTGTTCAGGTGGGGTGGTAAGGGGGTGCCCAAGGGGAGAGGGTGGGGGGAAGAGGGGGCACCAAGGAATGTTGGGGTTGGGTTAAGTGGGGTGGAACGTCTGGAGGAAAAACAGGGGTCTCTGTTCTGTGTTCCATGTTAGCGAGAGAAGGGGGTGGGGGGGGGGGGGAGAACATTCGGATGGGAAGCGGCGGGTTCTGCTTAATGTCTTGACTAGTGTGTGTGTGTGTGTGTGTGTGTGTGTGTGTGTGTGTGTGTGGTTACCGTGTGTGGTTACCGTGTGAAGGAAGGTGGGGAGCAGAAACAGACAGGAGCCGATCGTCACGTTTAACCCCCCCAATGAGCATAATGGGGGCTTAAAGATCGCCGTGGAAACGTGGTGCTTTCCTGAGAGAAGGGTAGAGGAAAAGGGAGAACTTGTCTTGTGACGAGCCCCAGTGGAGAGAACTGGAGAAAATCGAACAACCTGTACTGTGTGGAGGTAATCCTAACACACACACACACAGACACACACACACAGACACACACACACACACATACACAGACACACACACACACACAGACACACACACACAGACATGCTAGAAGCAGAACCTCTCATCTTCCCGCTGAGATGGGCAGATACAGCGCGCAGTGATCCCAGTCAATCAGATGGAGTTCGTTAGATGTTGCATTCCATAAACACACTGGGAAACATCTGAGTGCGCGCACACACACACACTCACACACACACACACTCACACACACACACACACGTCTATGGCCTGAGGAGCATGAACACTGTGAGCTGTGTATGGTCCCTTGCTTTCACTTCCGGACCATAAATGTGTGTTTGCTATACGAGGGAACACCAGAGAAAAGAGGAATTCATGTTGATGTTTATTTGAGCTTTTTGCCAAATCCAACCTAGAGTTATGTTGGCCCGCACCCTGTGTTAAGCCCCATGAGGTCCTGTACCCCAACCTCACACACTCACACACACACACACTGTCATGGTACACGTATATACCCCTCACACACACTCCAACACATATAGAACACGCATATATTCATACATTGAATATACTTAATACGCACACACCACACACACATTCACTTTCCTGTTCATGTACGGATCATTTATACCCCTTTTACACTCAAATATACCCGTCCATCCTACTTATATCAAGGTATGTTTGTTTTTCCCTGCCCACCATTTAAAGTCCTCCCAAAGCAGGTATTTCCCACTTGGACACACACACACACACACACACTCCCCGCACACACAGTGGAGGTATAGAGGGGGGCTGTCTGTGGGCAAGTGTGAAGCAGTTGCATTGATAACCTGCAGTTCGGAGAGAGAGAGTCTCACTTTGTGGCCATCCCTTCTGCCCTGCCACAGTCTCCCTCACCTTCAGTCGCCCTCACCTGCAGTCTCCCTCACCTGGCTCCTCTCCTGGACAGCGTCCGGTCGACCCTCCGCACCGCTTCCTCTCAGCCCAGCTTCGGTCAGGCTCGTCACCTCGGTCGTCATGGCGCCCTCACCGCCGGTTTTCCTGCTTCTGCTTGGCCTCATGGGAGCTCACGCCACCGTGGACGTCCGCACCGCCGCCGCCATGGGTAAGATCTGGTCTGATCCTGACCTTCAGGTTTGACCTTTAACCTCTAAAGCCACAATGCAGTTAAGTTGCGATGAGAGGTGGCTGAGATGAGAGGCAACTTAGAGGCAGCTAAGATGAGAAGCAACTGAGATGAGAGGTAGCTGAGAGGCAGCTAAGATGAGAAGCAACTGAGATGAGAGGCAGCTGAGAGGCAGCTAAGATGAGAAGCAACTGAGATGAGAGGCAGCTGAGAAGCAACTGAGATGAGAGGCAGCTGAGAGGCAGCCAAGATGAGAGATAGCTGAGAGGCAGTTGTGAGGCAGCTAAGATGAGAAGCAACTAAGATGAGAGGCAGCTAAGACTGACTCAGAGTCTCAAAAGTGTGTTGCTGATGCTTTCGAAGCTCATGCTGTAGACCTACTGTCCCAAGACCCGTGTCTTAAACCTCTGGGTGAAAATGTTGCCTTATATTAAGGGAATGCCAGCCAGCCTCTGAGATTGACGCTGAACTCAGAGAGGGTGAGGCTCGGACCTCCAGCAGGTTCCTGCAGTCCATGTTGAACCTCCAGCTTGTGTCTAGATGTGCAGTGTGAGGGAGCAGTGTGGATCCACCTTAAAGGGCTTCAGAGCTGGGTTTAACTGACTAACCTCGCTGGGAGGATTTACTTCATCGTTCCAGGTGATTTTGAGTCTATAGGGGGTTCAGAACTGTTTTTGTGGAAAGATAATGTGGGATTGATGGACATTGTGTGGACTGGATTGATGTGTGTAAAGTTAAGTTGCAATTCGACTATGCATTTTATCCTTGTGGTGCTTGGTTAAAGGAATGTGTTTTTCAGGTCTGTGGGTTGGGTATAGGGTGTGCAGATGTTGTGTGTGGGTTGTATAGAATGTGTGTGTGTTTAGTTTTGGATGGAGGAGGAGGGGGGGGGAGCGATATGGATTGAGGGAGGGAGAGAGGTGAAGGGAGAGAAGGGAGATCAGAGACGTGCGTTTCAGAGATCCTGCAACTTCTCAAGTATCCAACCAGTATTTCTAGGGTTCTTGATATCTTTAGCTCACCTTATGATTGGACTGAATGTTAGTTTCAGTAGATATTTATTCTGGAAACATTAATTTGGGGTAGGATTGCATCTTCTCCCAAACTCTATATCTTTGTATTGCTTAATCTCTATTTTTTCTTTTTCCATCTCTCTCTCACATGCCCCTTTTCTCTTTTAATCTTACTCTCTTTTTCACTCACACACACACACACACACACACACACACACACACAAACACCCAGACACACTAGAGGACTATTGGTAGGCAGATACACACATGGCTCTATGGCTATATCTTAAACTGGATCAATTGGTTGATTGATCTTTTGATCTTTTTCGTACGTATCTTCCTCGTTCCTTTTTTAAACCTGCTGTCCAGTCCTCCATTCATCACCCCATCCCTCCATCCCCGTGATTTACTACCTCCTACCATCCTCCTCCTCTTTCTTCCACAGCCTCCCACATCTCCCTCTGCATCTCACCATCCCTGCAAGCCCCTCCCCCTTCCTCTCTAGTTCTCCTCCCTCTGCTTACTTCCCTCCCTCCCTCCCTCCCTCCCTCCCTCCCTCCCTCCCTCCCTCCCTCCCTCCCTCCCTCCCTCCCTCCCTCCCTCCCTCCCTCCCTCCCTCCCTCCCTCCCTCCCTCCCTCCCTCCCTCCCTCCCTCCCTCCCTCCCTTCTCACTCTATTCAGTCCAGACAGACGCACAATGTGAAGTTTGTTTCCCTCAACATTCAAGTTGGCCCATAAAAAGACCTTCACGAGCGATTGGCATTAAATGGACTCCCTTCATGCACTCATCCTAAAACAAACATTTGATTCAGATGATGGAACACTTCATTTCAACTGCAATTTGGGGATTATTATATAGAATATATCCAATGATATGTAATGCTTGGCCCTGATGATTCCCTCTCCATGTGTAGCGGCTGGACTGTGTAACACCCGCCCCACAGACCTGGTCTTTATTGTGGACAGCAGTCGCAGTGTGCGCCCCGCAGAATTCGAGCAGGTCAAAGTGTTCCTGGCCAAGGTCATCGAGGGTCTTGATGTCGGCCCTGACGCCACCCGGGTGGGAGTGGTCAACTACGCCAGCCGTGTCAAGAACGAGGTGTGTGTGTGGTTGTAGGTGTGAGGGTGTGTGGTTGTGTGTGTGTGGTTGTGTGTGTGTGTGTGGTTGTGTGTGTGTGAGTAGTTGGTGGTTGTGTGTGTGTGTGTGTGTGTGTGTGTGTGTGTGTAGTTGGTGGTTGTATGTGTGTGTGGTTGTTTGTGTGTGTGGTTGTTTGTGTGTGTGGTTGGTGGTTGTGTGTGTGTGTGGTTGGTGGTTGTATGTTTGTGTGTAGTTAGTGGTTGTGTGTGTGGTTGGTGGTTGTGTGTGTGTGGTTGGTGGTTGTGAGTGTGTGGTTGATTGTTGTGTGATTGTATGGTTGTATGTGTGTGTGTGTGTGTGTGTGTGTGTGGTTGGTGGTTGTGTGTGTGTGCGTGGTTGGTGGTTGTATGTGTGTGAGTTGGTGGTTGTGTGATTGTATGGCTGTATGTGTGTGTGTGTGCATCCGCTCTGTTTAAGGTTCAGACTACCATGTTACTGAGTCAGCATCAGGATTCAGTTTCATACTAATATGTCAGCAGGTCCATCTGACCACAGCATTGACCCAGACTGCCTGTTGTGTTGACCCAGGTTTCTCTGAAGACTCACCGCACCAAGGCAGGCCTGGTGAAGGCTGTGACCAAGATTGAACCCCTCTCCACTGGAACCATGACCGGTCTGGCCATCCAGTTTGCCTTGAACGTTGCCTTCAGTGAGGCTGAAGGAGCGCGGGTGAAATCCCCAGACATTAGCAAGGTCCGACCCTCTCTCACAAACACACACACACAACACAACACACTCACCCTTATTTCAAGCACTTAAATAAATAATGAATAAATACTCATTTAGCAGATGCTTTTATCCAAAGCGCCTTACAGCAAGTACAGGGACATTCTCCCTGACGCGAGTAGGGTGAAGTGCCTTGCCCAAGGACACAACGTCGCATAGCCACAGCCGGGAATCTAACTCACAACCTTCCGCACATGAGGCCAACGCCTTAACCCGCTGAGCCATCTGACTTCCCCCTGACATCCTCCCCCGCTCTATTCCGCCTCCCCCCCCCCCCCCCCCCCCCCTAACAGGTTGCCATCATCGTGACAGATGGCCGCCCTCAGGATAACGTGCGCGAGATCGCAGTGCGAGCTCGCGAGGCGGGCATCGAGATGTTCGCCATCGGCGTGGGCCGCGTGGACATGAACACGCTGAAGCAGATCGCCAGCGAGCCGCTGGACGACCACGTGGACTACGTGGAGAGCTACAGCGTCATCGAGAAGCTCACCAAGAAGTTCCAGGAGGCCTTCTGTGGTAAGGGGGAGACAGGGAGGGAGGAGAAGAGGAGTGGGGGGGGGTGGGGGAGGTGGGGGAGGTTGGGGGAGGGGAGAGGAGAAAGCGGAGTAAGTCGATCCAGATTCCTCAACTCCACCGAGATCCGCTCCTTCCCCTGAAGGAGCTGGCCTGGTGGGGCGTAGCACCTGTGGTAAGGTTCAGGGGCTGCGTTTCATTTCAAAAACAATGTTCTCTTCCTTCTTTTCTGCTTCCTGATGTCGTGCACATCTAACATGTTCCGTTTGGAGAACTAAAGGGAGCGAACACCTTTTTTGGAATGAAACGCAGCCGAGCTTTTCAGCGTCCCTTTTCTGGATTTGGGCCGCGACTGAAGCACCTGTGATTCGTGTTCCATTAGGGTTGATTCAGATGAATTTTACAATCAGTGAAGCTCCTTAAAAAGCGGACACTCCAGCACTTTGACTGGCACCTACTTTCAGCCAATCATGTTGCAGAGATTCCCAAAGGGGTGGAGCTGCATGTGCACAGGTTTGGGTTGTTATTGGACGAAACTGTACCATAATTTGGAATCTAATTGGAGGGGTACAGATAACTTCAATACTTCCCACCCTGTCAAATTTAATGGTCCACTGTGCTCATGTGCTAACATAAAACCAAAATACATTATATTGAACATCCTCAACTCAATAAATCACAGTGAATCATTAAAATATCATATTTTCCTCAGTTTTCAACCTGACATAGTTTTATTCTCATCCCCTAACCCCCCACCACCCGACTGTGTGTGTGTGTGTGTGCGTGTGATGTTTTCTGTGTGTTTTTGCTTTGTGTGTGTGCGCGGGCGTGTGTTTTTGCTTCTGTGTGTGTGTATCTCTGCATGCGAACCAGTGTCGGACCTGTGCGCCACTGGAGATCATGACTGTGCGCAGGTATGCATCAGCAGCCCTGGATCATTCACCTGCGCCTGCAAAGAAGGCTTCACCTTAATGGCCGATGGTCGCGGCTGCAGTGGTGAGTGTGTGTGAGAGAGAGAAAGACAAAGAGTGAGAGAAATGAGAGAGAGACAGAGAGAGAGAGAGAGAGAGGGAGAGAGAGAGAGACAGAGAGACAGAGAGGGAGAGAGAACGAAAGAGAAAGGATGAAAGAATAAGGTTGTGTTCTGTATCTGTGAGTGTGTGTGTGTGTGTGTGTACCGGTGATATGTGTGTGTGACGTCCTTCACGTCTCCTGCCCTCCTCCCAACCTGTCCTCTCTTCCGCCCTCCCTCCCTCCCTCCCTCTGGTCCTCCTTCCCTCCCTCCTACTCAGCCTGCAGCAACGCTGCCACAGATGTGGTGTTCCTCATCGACGGCTCCAAGAGCGTGCGTCCGGAAAACTTTGAGCTGGTGAAGAAGTGGATCAACCAGATCGTTGACAAACTGGAGGTGTCGGAGACCAAGGCCCATGTGGGGCTGGTGCAGTACTCCAGCGCTGTCAAACAGGTGTGTGTGTGTGTGTGTGCTGGGGCGTTTGTGTAATTTTATACAAGACCTCACACCCACACCCTTTTCTCTTGTTTTCTTTTTGGTCTTCAGGAGTTCCCTCTCGGTCGCTACAACAACAAGAAGGACCTGAAGGATGCTGTTAAGAAGATGGCCTACATGGAGCGTGGGACCATGACCGGCCAGGCCCTGCGCTACCTCACCGACAGCAGCTTCACGCCCGCCCAGGGGGCCCGGCCCGGGGTCACCAAGGTGGGCATCGTCTTCACCGACGGCAGGAGCCAGGACTTCATCGGAGATGCTGCCCGCAAGGCCAAGGAAAGCGGTAAAGAGGGGAGATGGAAGGAGGCTAGGGGTTCGTGCTGAAGGAGGGTTGTGAGAATTTGATGAGAATTCTAAAGAATTCTGAAGGTTAAACGATGACCTGATGGTCACATAAGCACCTGGGTAACTGATTGGTTTGGAATCTGGGTTATAAACCCCCAAAATCTCCACCTTTTTGGTGCTTGTTTCAGGCTTCAAGATGTACGCAGTGGGAGTGGGCAATGCGGTTGAGGATGAGCTGAGAGAGATCGCTTCAGAGCCCACTGGCGAGCACTACTTCTACACCGCCGACTTCAAAGCCATGACTCAGATTGCCAAGAAGCTGCAGATCAACATCTGTCAAGGTCCCACACACACTCCCGTACACACTCCCACACACTCCCACACACACTCCCTCACACATTCCCACACATTCCCACACACTCCCACACACACTCCCTCACACATTCCCACACATTCCCACACACACTCCCACACACACTCCCTCACACACTCCCTCACACACTCCCACACACACTCCCTCACACACTCCCACACACTCCCACACTCGCTCCCACACTCGCTCCCTCACATACTCCCACAAACACTCCCACACACTCCCTCACACACACCCTCTAAGTAAACACGCCTCTCTCTCGCTAACTGTGTGGGTTTTCGATAATGTGCCTTATTCTGAGGTGCTTCTTCTGTTCCACAGAGGAAGACCCATGTGAATGCGACTCCCTCGTAAAGTTCCAGAAAAAAGTAGAAGATGCCCTGCAGGTGCTAACAAAAAAACATATCCTTTACCCGTTGAATGCTTCAGGGTGCATGACTGGTGCGAAGGAGAGCTCTAATGTGGGAGTGTTTGCGATGAGTTAGATTGTTGTGAAGGTTCTGGTTCATGTGAGTGGATTCCTTGACCGTGATTTCACTGGAGACCGTGTCCAAGAGGATCGCTGCCCTGGAGAACAAAATCGTCTGAGGACTCGCACACATTCCTCATCAATAACAACGACCCCTGTTCCATCACACAGCCCCCCCCCGCTCCACACACACACACATGCACACACAAAGACACAATTTACTTCCTGTACGTTACAGAAAAGGAGCCTGTGAGAACCTGGACCCCTGTGCTCTTACCCTCCTCCCCCCTCCCCTGTTCATCTTCACTTCTGTCCATCTCAGCTTGTCCATCACTGGTCTTTTCGGAGACAAAGCACTGGTCGCCATGTCGACCGGGGAGAGATCCCTGGTTTGTGTGCGCTCCTGAAGGTCTTTCCCCATTGGCAGCCTCTGTGTGTGTTAATAAAAGTCTTCCCTCATAGGGAATCGGTGATTGTACGCTGAAGGATCCTCACTAAAGGCAGCTTACGTGTACTGTAAAGCCTCCTTCCATCGACAGCTTGCTTGTGCGCACTGAAAAGTCTTCCCCTATTGGCGGCCTCTGTGTGTGCACGATAAAGTCTTCCTTGAAGAGAGTTTGCGTCCTATCATACACCAACAGAGCACCACATCACCTTTACATTTCCATCTGCTTTGTATCTCAGCTATCTCTCCATTCTCCCCGACTTATACCTTCCCCATTTTTTTGCAAAACACAAGGGTATCTTTTATTTTCTATGGAATATATATATAAAGGTAATTTAATATAAGACTGGTCTTGAAGTTACATGTGTTCATGCTTTTTTATTTTCCTAAATAAAGATGATTCAGGAAGTAACAACATGGGTGTGTGGGGATATTCTGCCCTGGAACATAAAACCAGAGAACCATGATCCATGCAAGCACAGTCACAAGGTCCGACTGCTGGAGATTGTGATTTCGAGTTTAATGACCCACGAATGTTTAAAATGCTTGAAAAAAACTTTTTATTTTCACTGACAAGACATGTTGGAATTACATACGGATTACATTTCACACATATGTAAAAGATAGGGTACTGATTAAATAACAAATATAAATCAGGCAAACCAAGTTAAAAAGTAATGTGTGACGTCACCGGTTTGTCAGCGACCCACGAAAAGTCCTGATGCAAGTTTGCCAACTTTTAAACACAGACAACTAACAAGTCTACTCGATGAGCTCCACCTTGACTATATTATTATTTGACCCAGGCAGCAACACTGTGGCAAACAAACGAGTACATTTGTCTTGTTTCACTAGTTATTCAACTCTCACCTAGCTCTAACCTAGGCTTGCATCCCAGTGGCTAAACTGCTAGCCTAGCATCCCAGTGGCTAAACTGCTAGCCTAGCATCCCAGTGGCTAAACTGCTAGCCTAGCATCCCAGTGGCTAAACTGCTAGCCTAGCATCCCAGTGGCTAAACTGCTAGCCTAGCATCCCAGTGGCTAAACTGCTAGCCTAGCATCCCAGTGGCTAAGCTGCTAGTCTAGCGTGTTCACAGTTCGCCGGGTCGCTGCTGTGTTTAGCTCGGTTACCCGCTGGCAGCGAAGAGCGTCACCGGCTTTTTGTTTCCCCTGATCGTTCATTAATGGCAGCTGAATTGGAGGGACACCGTCGATAACGTCACATTGATCGACTCTTTCTAAATGTCAGTCTAATAACATAACCTCTCATCTTGATTCGGTGTCTCTGGTCTCGCTAGCTTTGCATCAGTCTACCGGTGGATCAGCTTTAGTAGCCAACCTACCGAGAGGAGATCTTAAGACATGGCGGCGCAGGAGAAAGACACGAACTCACAGTGCGAGTTTATTACTAACGGGAAGAGCGAACCAGATCTGGGTCTCGAACCTTCAAACGGACCAGCCGGTCATCAACATCAGAACCATCACGTCGAGTCTGAACCAGAACTGGGACCGAACCCGAAGAGCTTCTCCCGTCTGTGCAGTAGAGATAAAGCGGAGAGAGCAGCAGCTCTGGTCGAGCTGACTCAGAGTATCATGGCCTGTTTGGGTCTAGATCGACCCGGTTCAGCTCGGATCGATAAGAACACCCTGGTGCAGCTTCTCCGGGTGTCACTCTCGTGCCCTTTACCGGAGGTTCGAGAAAAAGCAGCTGAGCTGTTACAAACGGCACAGGTGGGCTTTAGTGGTCATTCATCGGTTGAAGTCGGTTTGTTTCTTCTAAATATTCACCTTTAGAGTTGGGATATGGAGGGTTTGTGGAATGTGTGATTGCTTAATACAGTTCTCAGGTACAGACTGCTATTCCAAACCACAGTCTTCACCTATTTGAACTGAACGGTTATGATTTTGGAGGACTGTCACTTTCAAGATGCATGACTCGGCTGATTCTTGGAATTAATTTGTATTCTTGCCTCATGATTTCATCAGGTGTGATGCAAGATTCTAGTCGTTTTACAGGGACAAACCACGCCCCCTTATGGTTTAGAAAACAGACACGCCCCCCCTTTCTATCCCGCAGTTGAGAAACTAAATCTTATTTTTGATCCGCGGATCGTACCGTTGTTACGCGTTGGTCATTTTCTGTACCTGTGGTGGATGGCAGTGAGTACGAACTTTTGAAATTAAATGTGAAGGTAACCATTTGACACTTTGCCGGCGTTACCGTATCTTGGGACGTGGTGGGGACATTGCTTACATATATGGTGGTTATTGATATTTTGGTCTTACAGCACTTTCAGTTCTTTTTTTTGTTATTGCGGACTGCTCAATGTTCATAGAAGTGAACAGGCTCAGCACTTCTAGACTGTTTTCATGGAACGCTTTTCTTAACCTGTTTTTGTCTCCCTTTTGCCTCCTTCTCTACCTCTGCTTCTCACCCTCTTTCTTCCTTCCTCCGCCTCTCCCTCTTTCTCTCCCTCTCCTCCTCTCTCTTTCTCTTCCCCACTTTCTCCCTCTCTCCCTCTCCTCCCCCCCTCTCCCTCTTTTTCTCTACCTCTCTGTCTCTCCTCTCCCTCTGTTCCCCTCTCTCTCCCCCCTCTCTTTCTCTCCCCTCTCTTTCTCCCCCTTAGGAGCGAGGTGTGGAGGTCCCCCGTGCTTTAGCTCCAGGTCCCAGTGCCTTCATCCCTACTAAGCAGGTGACTTTCTGTTGCACGTGCCTGCCTGTCACAGGAATCATATTCCTGCCTGGTAACACTATTGACACAGCGTTCTCTATCCACTGTTGTTTATTTGCATTCATGCGTTGAGCAGACGCTTTCATCAAGAGCGACGTACAAAGAGGACCGACTGTGTTCCTGTTTTTCTGGTCCCTCAGATTCTGGAGGAGGGGCTAGATCAGAAAGTACTTATGGAAGCCTTCCTGTCATTGGGCCGTCTGGATCACATCACCATGGTGATGGCGATGCACCCCGCCTACCTCAGCTGCTTCCTGCGTACCCAGCATGCTCTGCTGCAGCTGGACGGCCCGCTGCCGCACCCCTGGAGGCACTACATCGTCATCATGGTGAGGGACCTCAGCCTGCCTGGCTGACCTCAGCCTGCCTGTCTGTGATTGGTGTTTTGCGCAGTCAATCAAATCACAACTTCCAATCTGACGATGCGGTGATGCGCATTGTTTTTTAAGCTGTGTCAGCAGTATTTTATAATCGTATGGTTAAGTAACTAACCTGTGTGTGTGTCTATCTATCTATCTATCTATCTATCTATCTATCTATCTATCTGTGTGTGTGTGTGTGTGTGTGTGTGTGCATCTCTCTCTCTCTCTCTCTCTAGGCCGCAGCTCGTCACCAGTGCTCGTACCTGGTGCAGCAGCACAGGGCGGGGTTCCTAGAGGTGGGCGGGGAGGAGGGCTGGCTTGCAGGGCTGCAGCACGCCCCGCCCAAACTCCAGAGCCTTAACACACTCAACAAGCTGCTGGCCCACCGGCCCTGGCTCATAACACAGCAGCATATACAGGTTAGACACGCTGTCACTGATGGAAAAACCTCTGATAAGGTCTATTAAATAACGTTTTCATATTTTATTTGTGTCCAAAAAGAAGAAGAGTTGATTTAAATTAATGCCACACTCTGCTCTGACCAATAGGAGCTAGTTTGTCCCGGGGCTGAATCTCGCTGGTCATTGGCCGAGCTGATCCATGCTGTGGTTCTAATGACGCACGCCCACTCGTTGTCCTCCTTCTCCTGGGGGTGTGGCCTAAACCCAGAACCTGACCACACAGGAGGCCACATCTTCAACCCGCCATCGCCCAGCAGTCACCTACCGCGCAGTCCTAGTAGCCCCGCCCATGAGGACGGCAGACCTGAGGTATGGCCTCACTCTATCATGTTCAGTCCTCCGCTCTGGGCTGCTGTAATATCGCCTGCCTCTCCCTGTCTCCCCCCTGTTGCCCCCTGCTTCCCCCTTGTCTCTTCCTGTCGCCTCCTGCCTCCCCTCTGCCTCCCCTCTGTCTCCTGCTGTCTCCCCCTGTCTCCCCCCTGTCGCCCCCTGCTTCCCCCTTGTCTCTTCCTGTCGCCTCCTGCCTCCCCTCTGCCTCCCCTCTGTCTCCTGCTGTCTCCCCCTGTCTCCCCCCTGTCGCCCCCTGCTTCCCCCTTGTCTCCTCCTGTCGCCTCCTGCCTCCCCCTGTCTCCCCCTGCCTGCCCTCTGTCTCCTGCTGTCTCCCCCTGTCTCCCCCCTGTTGCCCCCTGCTTCCCCCTTGTCTCTTCCTGTCGCCTCCTGCCTCCCCTCTGCCTGCCCTCTGTCGCCTCCTGCCTCCCCCTGTCTCCCCTGTCTCCTTCCTGTCTCCCCTGTCTCCCCCTGTCTCCCCCTGCCTCCCCTCTGTCTCCTGCTGTAATATCCCCTGTCTCCCCCTGCCTCCACTCTGTCTCCCCTGTCTCCTTCCTGTCTCCCCCCTGTCGCCCCCTGCTTCCCCCTTGTCTCCCCTTGTCGCCTCCTGTCTCCCCATATCTCCCCCTGCCTCCCCCTGTCTCCTTCCTGTCTCCCGCCTGTCGCCCCCTGTCTCCCCCTGCCTCCCCCAGGTGGTGGATGGAGGGATGGAGGTGGAGGTGCTGCTGAAGAGGATGGAGGAGCTGCAGCAGCAGGAGGAGGAGTGCAGTCAGGAGGAGCTGATCACTCGCTTCGAGAGGGAGAGGAGTGAGAGCATACCTACAGGTGTGGAACACACACGCACTCACACACAAACACACACACACACACTCACACATACTCACAGGTGTGGTGCACGCACACACTTACACACACACACACACACACACACACACACACACACTCACACACACACTCACACATACTCACAGGTGTGGTGCACGCACACACTTACACACACACACACACACACACATACTCACAGGTGTGGTGCACTCACACACACACTCACACATACCCACAAGTACAGCTGGGCTCTGCATCACTCAGACACAGTTAGACACATTAGGAAGACACCTACACACACACACACACACACATACACTCTCAGTCAAACCAAACGCAAACCAGACTGCCATTGTCCTCTGTGTGTAGCGGTGGTGCGTGGAGCCCCCTCGAACCTGGTCCTGAGGTTTGTGGAGGATCCAGAGTTCAGCTACGAGGACTTCGCCCCCAGAGGAGAGCAGTCCCCTCCCACCATGAGGGCGCAGGTGCGTGTTTCTGACAAGTCCTCTCCACCAATCACTGGGCTGGGTGGGGTTTGCCGTGGGGTCTTCATGCAGCCTCTGGGTGTTTTTGTGTTCGTGCAGGACTACTCCTGGGAAGACCATGGCTTCTCATTGGTCAACAGACTGCTGCCCGACATGGGACAGCTGCTGGATGAAAAGTTCCAGGTGACCTTTAACCCCTCCCCTTTAACCTCCCAACACAGCTAACACCTTGATGTCATCTTCCTCAGTGGCAGGAATGTTTAGCGTTAATCAGATGAGTGGCGTCTTTAGAGTTGGTGAATCTGTAGCGATGATGGTGGGGTGGGTGGGTGTAGGGATGGTTGTCATGGTGACACTCTCTCCTCCCTTGTCGTCAGGTGGTGTACGGGTTGACGTATCACAGGATGGCCATGCACGAGGGAGTGGACACGCAAACCCTCCGGAAAGCGCTGTGGAACTACATCCAGTGTGTCTACGGAATACGGTAAAGAGGCTTTCTCTCTCACTATATATTGCTGTCTCTGTCAATGTCTCTCTCTCTCTCTCTGTCTCTCTCTGTCTCTGTTTTTCAATGTCTCTCTCTGTCTCTCTCTCTCTCTCTGTTTTTCAATGTCTCTCAAGCTCTCTCGCCCGCCCCCCTGTTTCTGGGTGGGATTGACTGGCAGTTGTGTGTGCAGGTACGATGATTATGATTACGGCGAGGTGAACGTGCTGCTGGAGCGAGCTCTGAAGGTGTATGTGAAGACCGTGGCCTGTCACCCTGAGCAGACCAGCGCCAGAACCTACGCCTCCTTCTGGAGACACTTCAGACACTCCGAGAAGGTGAGGATCACAGCTGGGGCGGAGTCTGTGTCTGTCTGTGAGTGAGTGTGTGAGTCTGTCTGTGATTGTGTCTGTGAGTGTGTGTGTGTTTGTTTGTGTGTGTCTGTGAGTGTGTATGCCTGTGTGTGTGTGTCTGTCTGTGAGTCTGTCTATCTGTCTGTGAGTGTGTCTGTCTGTCTGTGAGTGTGTCTGTGTCTGTCTGTGAGTGTGTGTGTATTTGTGTCTGTCTGTGTGTGTGTCTGTCTGTGATTGTGTGTGTATTTGTGTCTGTCTGTGTGTGTGTGTGTCTGTGAGTGTGTGTGTGTGTTGGAGAGAGAGTGTCAGGTGTGACTCTAAGCCCCCTCCCCTCTCTCTGCAGGTGCACCTTAACCTGCTGCTGATGGAGGCTCGACTGCAGGCTGCCCTGCTTTACACACTGAGAGCCATCACACGTCACATGACATGACGGGGTCCATGTCACATGACAGGTCACACTCACACACTACATACTGTTTACATCGCGTTGATATGCAAGCACGCTCCCGTAGCACCACACACACCCACGCAGGCCTCCCCTGTTTCCAGTACACTACACTGTGTGTGTACACTGTACACATTAACTCTAAGGTGAATGTTTTTTTTACATTGTTCAGGTTTAGCTATTTTTGTTTTAATGCATGTGTGTGCGTTTGTGCACCAATGTGTGTGGTTTACACTTTTGCACTCCGTGCTACTTCTGGTATTTCCAGCAGACGGCACATTGACCCATAGGAAACATGGTGAAGCAGGCGCATCTGAATCAATGGGATATTTTATGAATGTGAAAGTGCCCTGTTGTCTGTTTTACCCACGTTGCAGTATTTTAAATCATATCTTTTGCTGGAAGTAAATACCTCAAGCTTAAATCCTACTTCATGGTACAGCTAGCACGCTACCTAGCGCGGGCGTCTGTTACAAGCTTCAGACTCGAGGTGTAATTGTTTTTTTGTGTACAATAAAATATATATTTTATCAAAAGACGTTTGTAATATTTTCAATGTAATTTAAACACGTTAAAAGGTTCAACCACTGAGTCAGGTGTTGGGCTCGTGATTGGGATTGATTCCCAGCTGTGTCTACATGACGTTGTGTCCTTGGGCAAGGCACTTCACCCTACCTGCGTCAGGGGGAATGTCGCTGTACTCACTGTAAGTCGCTCTGGATAAGAGCATCTGCCTTATGACTAAAGCAGGCATGGGCAAACTATTATGAACTAGTATTGGCTTAAACATAGTTCCAACAGTTCCGTTATTAAGTGATATATTTCAGAGCATGTGCTTTATTTGGCTTTTATATCCGTAGAAGAACATATGGAATGATTCAAAAGTCTCCGTTACAGTTATTGTTCATATAATTCGTACTTTTTATGTTGTAGGATTTTCCCTTGTCTATTAAGAGGTCAAGTGTAGACAGACTTTAAATGTATGCCGGTTAGTTGTAATGACAGATCCTTTCCACCAGGTGGCAACAGGAACCCCCTCCACTGCACGCAGGTACGCTAACCTTTCACCGCTCGCATACACTGTGAAAGATGAGATATTGGTAGATTAGGTGTCGTTGCAAGTTACCAAGGAATGCATTTCATGTGCTTAACTTCTCTTTTTATTAGCTATATGTTTAACAACAAACGCGGAACTTTCTTTATTGCCTACGATCATGTTTCATGTTAAAATCTTTTTTTAAATATAATTTGTAATAGTAGGTCGATGAAATGAATTACCTTAATGCATGTTACTACTATGGGTATTTAATAAATGAGGCTACAATGTCCTTTTAATGAAGTATTTGCTGGTTAGATGGATGTAGTTCTCAAGGTTCTGATGAGCGCGCGGATATCACACCATCACGCCGCCACCTTCCTGTTTTATCTAACGCCTGCATTCTGACACACACACACACATTTCACTGGAGAAATTCACCATTCAATCCTCCACCGAAGGCCTCGGTTTCAGCAGCGTGATGTGACATTGATCTCCGAGGGTGCGAACAATGAACTTTTTGGAAGTATCATGGGAATGGATCTTCTACTTCTCATTGTAGACGCACGAAGCGTCACGTGACTGCATTGCCCGCCAAACCGCAAAGTGTGAAGTCACCCCTCTCCGGACTTCTCGAAAAACAATTTGACGTGTTAAAGTCGCTGTGGTCGCCGTTCCGTTTTTTTTAAACGGAGTTTGTCGACCAGGAGGAGGCGTTCCTTTGGATGAAAGTGTGAGCACCGGACAGAGCGCGCACTCGCGTCTCTGCCCCCCCCCTGGAGCGCTCCTCTGTCTGGAGCGCCTCCCGTCACCAGCCACCCTCCCAACTGGCCCTGTTCCCTGCCAGGTGCTCATTTCGTTCTCCTCTAAATCTGCCTAACGAGTCTGACCAACGAGTGACCCGTTACACGCTCCTTGGTAAGTCATTTTCTATGTGAATTATCCATAAGTACAAAGGTTATATTCTTAAGCGTCTTCGGTTAGTTAGTTGGGGGTCAGATTGGCCTTATGATCAGTAGATTGTGAGATTGGGCAAGGCACTTCACCCTACTTGCCTCAGGGAGAATGTCCCTGTTCTTACTGTAAGTCGCTTTGGATAAAAGCGAATACATGTAAATGTAGTTATATTGAGTACCAGATTAAACAGCCACGAAATGTAGGCCTGTTAAATGCCACAGAATTTACTGAAGCTTAATAGGTGATTGAGCGAATGGCGTTTTCTATGGACATGTTCATTAGAATTTTAATTGGCTGAGTTGGTGAGTTGGGGTGTGGGGTGTGAATCCAGTAAAAAAAGGGATTTTGTTGTGTTTGGGATGTTTCGACCCTCATGTCCTACTTAAACTGTCTGGATGAGGTTCTCCTGGAATAAAGACTCTCCCCTTTATGTAAATGTTGTCCGTTGCCCCATATACTCTCATTCTCATGTTTATAGGGCCTACTGTTTGTTACACTGAAGCCACTGAAGTTACACTGTGTCTGCAAACTGTTAGTTTGCGGTTGTCATCTGTTGGGAAACTTTGTGGAATCCCAGAGTTGTTTCATTAAGGGACGTCAGCGTTGGCTGTGAAATAAGCTTGCATTAGCAAAGTGGCTGCATAACTTCCTCTCTGGTTTTGCCTTAACACAGATATCATTTGGACAGGCATGGACTAGAGTTTTGTGTAAAATGGCCAACGATACTCTTACTGTGCTGGATGATGTGAGAACCTTTTGGATGAGACCATTTAGATTGGTGGTTTGCTGCTGCGATTGACTGTCATTTACAGGTATGAAGTATTACTGTAGTGCCTGGTCCAAACCCAATGAAGCAGTCTTGTAAATAACGGCATTCTGAACTCCCAAGATAGTTAACACATTCTTTTCATTGGGATGTGAAAAGGATGTATTGTGGAATTGGGATAGTGGTAAACAGCGGGATTGATTTAGGATTCCAAAAAAGAGAGCGAGATGTGATTATAGGCTATCCACGGCCGGGCTTCATCACTTCCTGTTTCTTCACGGGGTCACTTCCTGGCTTTAGCCTCTGGGCTATGCAGGAAGGAAGTAGGAGTGGTTTTGCTGGAGGGGCTGTAAAGCCTGCGTTCCCACCAAGAACCACTGAGAGGACTTACCTTCTGCCCCCAGCGCTGACCAACGCTCAGCAACAATGGCACAGGGTCGTGGAAATAGGATAAACAATCTGTTCTTCACTTCCTCCCCCCCCACCACCACCCTCTCTCTCTCTCTCTCTCTCTCTCTCTCACAGCGTCCGGCACATTCCCTCCCCTCCTCTGCCTCCCCCCTCTCCTCTGCCTCCCTCCCCTCCTCTGCCTCCCCCCTCTCCTCTGCCTCCCCCCTCTCCTCTGCCTCCCTCCCCTCCTCTGCCTCCCCCCTCTCCTCTACCTCCCCCCTCTCCTCTGCCTCCCCCCTCTCCTCTGCCTCCCCCCTCTCCTCTGCCTCCCCCCTCTCCTCTGCCTCCCTCCCCTCCTCTGCCTCCCCCCTCTCCTCTACCTCCCCCCTCTCCTCTGCCTCCCCCCTCTCCTCTACCTCCCCCCTCTCCCCCCCCAGCCACCACAAGGGGGGATGTCATGACGCCCTGTGGAGGAAACAGGACGTCCCTGAGCCCAAAACACCTGACTTCCCCACGTACACTTTTCCATTCCTCCTCCCCCTATCACTCTCTCTCTCTCTCTCTTGCTCTCTCTCGCTGTCGCCAGCCCTTTGCATTCCTCCATCCTCATCTTTCACTCAGTGTGTGTGCGTGTGTGTGTGCGTGTGTGTGCGTGCATGCACATGTGTGTGTGCGCGCATGTGTGTCCATCGGCTCAGTGACAGCTCACTTCCCAGTGTCCTATCACTCCTGCTCCACTCACACACAGCTTCCTGTGGGCTTTCCTGCTTTCCTGAGGGGGGGGGGGAGGTGGGAAGGAGGTAGGGCGAGAGAGAGGGAGGGAGGAGGGAAGTAGGGAGGGAGAAAAGGAAGGAGGAATAAAAAAAGGTGGGAGGCAGGGGAAAAGGTGAGAACGGAAGAAAGCGCAATTGCACCGTAAATGTTTAGGATGAAAATACAGTAACACTACCACTGTGTGTGTGTGTGTGTGTGTGAGCATGTTCTGTGTGTGTGTGTGTGTGTCTGTTTGTCTGTCTCATGTTGAGAATTCCCCATTGGGAACTGCTTATCAGAAGTTCTTTAGGCAGGAAAGGGTGTGTCTGTGAATTTCGATGTTTGCGAGTGTGATGAATCAGTGGGAGGTGTGTGTTTCCCCTGTGTTGACATCAGTTCTGCTCACACTCATCTTGGTCTGTGGACGTGGATATCAGGGCCGCTGTGTGTGTGTGTGTGTGTGTACTGGCCTTTACATGTGAGGACTTTTGCAAACATAAACCTCAAACTGGAGAACTCTCTTATATCTCTCCACCATGATATTGACACATGGTGAATATTACCACAGCTGGGGCATTGCTGATTGGTTGCTGCTGGGCTAGCCTGTTCACAGCAAGCCCAATCAGAGAAGGGAACGGCAAACCGGAAAAGTTTACCACATGGAATGAGCTCTGCAGAGAGAATGGACATTTCCACAGTTCCTTAGTCAATAGAAGGAAACAGCATGAGACTAGCATCTCTACCTATCTGTACCTCGAGTGTCCTTAACTGTTATTAGCTGGAAGGGTTTATTGTAAAAACAACTGTGTCTCTGATGTTACACCAGAGGTTTGTTAAGAAAGTGTGTGTATGTATTTTATATATATACAGTATATATGGGAGTGTATGCATATATATATATATATATGGGTAAGGCACTTCACCCTAGTCGCTCTGGATAAGAGCGTCAGCTAAATTACTAAATATATGTGTGTGTGCGTGTGTGTGCATCGCAAATGTCTTTCTGTGGTATGGCTGGGTCTGAGAACTGAAGTGAACAATGAACCAACAATCACTTTGTTAATTCCGCCCCATTTCTATATGGTATATATACAGTATATGTTGGTATTCAGACTTCTGCGAACACACATGAGAAAATGAAGACCCACACATAGATACACTGCACAAGTTCCCACAGCACCGTGGGTGGAAGGACTGCATGTCTCATTTGAGGTGACATCGTTACAGGTCCTCCAGCCTGGTGCGGCTACCCCCCCTCTCCTCCTGCCCCACCTGGGTTCCACCAAGGTCTCCGCTCAGAGGAAGGACGAACAGCCGACGGTTCTTTAGAAAGGTGAAGCAAGTCGAACATCGGACGTCAGTGAGTTCTATACGTTCACGAGGCCGCTTGTGTTTTGGCGCTTGTTTAACCCACGGCTCCGCAATTCCCTCCGCAGGAAGTCAACAACAGGGAGGATTTGTTTGTGAATGATATCGCAGTTTTGAGGGTATGAAGAGACAAAGAGTGTCTGTGTGTGTGGGGAGGGGGAGGTAGGACAGAGAGAAGGAGAGAGAAAAGGGAGAGCGAAAAAGAGGTGGGAGAGAGAAAGAGAGAGGAGGTAGAGAGAAAGAGAGAGGAGGGAGAGAGAAAGAGAGAGAAGTGGGAGAGAAAGAGAGAGAGGTGGGAGAGAGAAACAGAGAGGAGGTAGAGAGAAAGAGAGAGGTGGGAGAGAGAAAGAGAGGAGGTAGAGAGAAAGAGGGAGAGAGGGAGAGAGAAAGAGAGAGGCGGGAGAGAGAAAGAGGGAAAGAGAAAGAGGTGGGAGGGAGAAAGAGAGAGAGGTGGGAGAGAGAAAGAGGCGGGAGAGAGAAAGAGGGAAAGAGAAAGAGGTGGGAGGGAGAAAGAGAGAGAGGTGGGAGAGAGAAAGAGAGAGGCAGGAGAGAGAAAGAGAGAGGAGGGAGAGAGAAAGAGAGAGGCGGGAGAGAGAAAGAGAGAGGAGGGAGAGAGAAAGAGAAAATATGATCAACAGGAACTCATGGAGAACAATGACCAGGGGGCTGGTTGCACATTCTCCTGCTGCTTGTGTGTGTGTGTGTGTGTGTGTCTGCGTGTGTGTGTCTGCTTGTGTGTGTGTGCGTGTGTCTGCTTGTGTGTGTGTCTGCTTGTGTGTGTGTGCGTGCGTGTGTCTGCTTGTGTGTGTGTCTGCTTGTGTGTGTGTGTGTCTGCGTGCGTGTGTCTGCTTGTGTGCACGCATGTTTGTGTGTGTGTTATCAAAATAGCGCGCTGTTTTGGCCGGCATGCTAACAGGGAGAGGACAGCGCAGTCTCGTTAATTGTAACATTCAACATGCGTGAAATCGCAGTAATTTCTGAAGTTGCGACACAATGTTACTCTTCTACCCTTAACCTTCAACACCCGATTCAGCAGAGCAGGTAGAGAGAGAAAGACACCCAAGTCTACATTTCGAGCGAGTTGTTCAATATTCATTTAAGAATAGAATAGTAATGAAGAAGACGCAAGTGTCATCCTAGCACCAATGCACAGACTGTACAGAGGGAATGTGGTTTTATATGGTGTGTGTTGGTGAAGGGACTCTGTCCTCAGTTTCCAGGAAAAGGGGGGAGCCAGCAGTGGGGTGGACAGGAAACTCTAACAGGGCTGACTTCCTGTGGCTCTCCTGATGGTGGGCCAGATTGTGTGTGTGTGTGTGCGTGTGTGTGTGTGTGTGTTTGGAGCGGGGCGTGGAGAAAGTATTTTGTGCTTTGCTGTGAACTAAGCAGTGAGCATTGAACTAATTTACTGTACTTATATCATGTGTGTATGTGTGTGTTGTGTTACTTAGTGACCGTGGTCAGTCGCTAAGTAAAGGTACCTTCTACACACACACACACACACACACACACACACACACACACTTCTAAGTCCTGGTAATTGGTAAAAAAGTTTTCAGTGAACTTTAAAGCTTCAGTGTGGTTAGGTACTGTGGGAAATGACAGTACTGAGCTGTCACTAAGTGTCAGGGACTTGTCGACATGTGACATTTTTTGTTGAGTGCATGCTCTCCCCCCACCCCCCCCCACACACACACACATGCACGCACACACACACACGAACACACACAAACACACACACTGGTAGAGCAGCCTTAACCTTGGTATACTTAGCTTTCCCCTCTCCTGTCCTCATGTCTGAGGGGAAGTGGCTAACCTCCTATTTCTCTGTTTCGTTCTCTCTCTCTTTCTTCTCTCTTTCTCTCTCTGTCTCTCTCTCTTACTCCCTTGCTTTCTCTCTCTCTTTCTCGTCCTCTCTCTCTCTCTCTCTCTCTCTCTCTCTGTCTCTCTTTTCCACTCCCTCTCTCTCTACCTCAGACCGATCTGTCGTTCTGTCGTTCGCCCCTGTCTGCTCCCTCCTCCCCATCTTTCCTCTCTTTCCTGTCCAGCTGCAATGGTCTCAGCCAGATGATTTGACAGAGGAAGATTTCAGGTGAGACACTCAACCCATCTGCATT
>CM059306.1:9640000-9700000 GCA_030340665.1 Neosalanx taihuensis
CATACGCACACACATACATAACACAGACACACACGCACGCACACACACACACACACACACACACGTGAAGATTATATCTGTTTGCTCATCACAAGGTGAAGTTCCTCATCCTCTGTAGATATGACTCTGCTCTGTAGGCTTAAACTCTCAATTCCCCTCCCTTCCCTCTCTCTCTCTCTCTCTCTCTTCTCTCTCTCTCTCTCTCTCTCTCTCTCTCTCTCCCTCACTATCTCTCTCTCTCTTCCTCTCCCCCTCTCTCCTCCCCTCCCTCCCTTCCCTCTCTCTTTCTCTCTTTCCCTCCCTCCCTCCCTCCCTCCCTCCCTCCCTCCCTCCCTCCCTCCCTCCCTCCCTCCCTCCCTCCCTCCCTCTCTCCTCTCTCTCTCTCTCCCCTCCCCCTCTCCCTCCCTCCCTCCCTCCCTCCCTCCCTCTCCTCCTCTCTCTCTCTCTCTCCCCTCCCCCTCTCCCTCCCTCCCTCCCTCCCTCCCTCCCCCCCCTCCTCTCTTGTCCTCCAGGTGCCTACTCTCTGTCCATCAGGGACTGGGATGAGAGCAAGGGGGACCACGTGAAGCATTATAAGATCCGCAAACTGGATAATGGCGGATATTACATCACCACGCGGGACACAGTTTGAAAACAGTGCAGGAACTGGTCGAACATTACACTGGTAAGACAGACACACACACACAGACACACACACAGACACACACACACACACAGACACACACACAGACAGACACACACAGACAGACAGACACACACACATGCTCACAAACACAACTTATTTTACTGTTCCTGATAACCTTTACACAATTTTCACATGATCTAATGCGAATGAAATGTAACGTGGACGTGTGATTGCTCTTCATCAGTAGGACTGACCTTTCTCTGAGCGCTCTGGGTGACGAAGGCTAACAGTTTGAACTGTCTTTAACAGTTCTGAGAGGATGCTTTAACAGCTGAAGAGCGATGCTAGTTTTCTGACCGATGTTGTTGATACTAAACAGGGCTTGGTTATGGAACCTCTTCCTTCTTTGACATAGCTGCCCTCTGCTGGGCACTGTTAGGATAGCATCCCTCTCTGCAGTGCTTCTGTCCGCGTGTGTGTTTGTGTGTGCATGCATGCACGTGTGTGTCGCTGACACCTACTATCAGTAACGGCAGAAGCTTCTAGCTTCTGATGATTTTTGCGCTTGATACAAGTGTGTAAACAACACATTATTTGTCTGAATCATAAAACGTTTTAAAATGTGGCATTTCATGTGCACAGGCATCTGAAGACCCTAAGTAGTTTAGTAGCTTTATTCGTTTGCTTGTTTACAGAAAGAACTGGGTTGGTTTAGTGACTCAGACACTGTATCCAGCTTCAGCACATGCTTTGTCTGTCCTTTAACTTTGTTGCGGGTCCATTCGTGCTGCTCTTGTTTTCTCTCTCTTTCTCTCTCACGTTCTCCCTCTCTGTCTCTCTCTTTCCCTCTCTCTCACGTTCTCCCTCTCTGTCTCTCTCTTTCCCTCTCTTTCTCGTTCTCCCTCTCTTCCTCTCTTTTTCTCTCTCTTTCTCCATCTCCTTCGCTCTCTTTCTCCCTCTCTTTCTCTTTTTCTCCCCTCTCTTTCTCTCTTTCTCCCTCTCTTTCTCTTTTTCTCCCTCTTTCTTCCTCTCTTTCTCTTTGTCTCTCTCTCTTTCTCCCTCTCTTTCTTTCTCTCTCTTTTCCTTTGTACTTCTTCTGTCTCAGAGAGAGCGGCAGGGCTGTGTTGTCGTCTGATTGGCAGCTGTAGGCGGGGCATGCCAAAGCTAGCCGACCTATCAGTGAAGACTAAGGATGTGTGGGAGATTCCCCGCGAATCCCTGCAGCTCATTAAGAAGCTGGGAAACGGCCAGTTCGGAGAAGTGTGGATGGGTAGGGAACCTCTGACCAGAGCGGCTGGCGTGACAGAGGGGGACAGGGACAGGCGACGCACACCCGGATGACGGCTCACGTCCTGTCCCCGCCCCCCCCCCCCCCCCCCGCCGCTCCGCCCTTGCATGCGCATGCCTCATCTCACCTCATCTACCTCTCCTCCCCCCCCCCTCCCCTCCCTTCCCCTCCCCCACCCCTCCCTCTCACCCCTCTGCTCCATTTCTCTCCCGTCATACCTCCCCCCGTCCCCCCCCCCTCCCCCCTCACTTCACCCTTCCCACTCCCCCTCTCCTCCCCTTTCTCCCACTACCCAACTTCTCTCTACCACCATCCCACCCCCTCTTTCCCTATCTCTCCCTCCTCCTACCACCTCCCCCCCTCCCCCCCTCCCCTCCCCTCCTCCCGTAGGCAGTAATGACGGGCTGTGTCACTACCTCACCCAGGCCTGTCCCAACAGCACCCCCCTCACCAACGGTCTGGGGCGGGATGCCTGGGAGGTGTCCCGGGACGCTCTGTCCCTCCACAAGAAGCTGGGCCACGGCTGCTTCGGAGACGTCTGGATGGGTGAGAGAGAGAGGCCGCGGAGGCCGCTGTGTCCTGAGGGGAGGAGCCGTGTGTCCAGTGTCCCCCCCCCACTCCCCCCCCTGCTGTTTGTGTGTCCTGGTCCAGGAGTGAGGAGCGGGCTGGAGATCGGAGCCTCTGACATTCTGTTGCTGTGACCCCGCAGCTGTGCCCCCCCCCCCTTCCTCTCCCCCCTCTCCTGCTCCGGCCCTCTGGCCCCCCTTCCTCTCCCCCTGTGTCCTGCTCCGCCCCTCTGCCCCTCACCCTCCCCCTGTGTCCTTCATGCATGCCCTCCATCACCACTGTTACTGTATGACTTGTCGGTCTGTCTGCATGAACATTTACGCTCTCTTGGAAGTCGCTTTGGAAGAAAATGCTAAAGAAATGCTAACTGTGCATCTCTCTGTGTGTGTGTGTATCTCTGTGTGCGTCTCTGTGTGTGTGTGTGTATCTCTGTGTGTGTGTCTTTTTGTGCCTCTGTGTGTGTGTCTCTGTGTGTCTGTTTGTTTGTCTCTCTGTGTGTGTGTCTCTCTCTCTGCGTGTGTGTCTCTGTGTGTGTCTCTGTGTGTGTGTGTCTCTTTGTGTGTCTCTGTGTGTGTGTCTGTGTGTGTCTGTGTGTCCTCTGTGTGTGTATGTCTCTTTGTGTGTATCTCTGTGTGTATTTCTGTGTGTGTCTTTGCCTGTGTGTGTGTCTGTCTCTGTGTGTCTCTGTGTGTGTGTCTCTCTGTATGTGTGTGTCTCTGTGTGTGTGTGTCTCTGTGTGTGTGTGTCTCTCTGTATGTGTGTGTCTCTCTGTGTGTGTCTCTCTGTGTGTGTGTCTCTCTGTATGTGTGTGTCTCTCTGTGTGTCTCTCTGTATGTGTGTATCTGTGTGTGTGTCTGTGTGTGTGTGTCTTTCTGTGTGTCTCTCTGTGTGTGTGTCTCTCTGTATGTGTGTGTCTCTCTGTGTGTGTGTCTCTCTGTGTGTGTGTCTCTCTGTGTGTGTCTCTCTGTATGTGTGTATCTGTGTGTGTGTCTGTGTGTGTGTGTCTTTCTGTGTGTCTCTCTGTGTGTGTGTCTCTCTGTATGTGCGTGTCTCTCTCTGTGTGTGTCTGTGTGTGTCTCTGTGTGTGTGTGTCTTTCTGTGTGTCTCTCTGTGTGTCTCTCTGTGTGTCTCTCTGTGTGTGTCTCTGTGTGTGTCTGCGTGTGTGTCTGTGTGTGTGTCTGTGTGTGTGTCTGTGTGTGTGTGTGTCAGGCATGTGGAACGGCACCACCAAGGTGGCAGTGAAGACTCTGAAGCCGGGCACCATGTCTCCTGAGGCCTTCCTGGAGGAAGCTCAGATCATGAAGAGGCTGAGACATGACAAGCTGGTGCAGCTGTACGCTGTGGTGTCAGAGGAGCCCATCTACATCATCACTGAGTTTATGAGCCAGGGTGAGGAGCACATGCAGAGCACACACACATGCAGAGCACACACACATGCACACACACACACACATGCAGAGCACACACACATGCAGAGCACACACACATGCAGAGCACACACACACACATGCAGAGCACACACACATGCACAGCACACACACATGCAGAGCACACACACATGCAGAGCACACACACACACACATGCAGAGCACACACACATGCAGAGCACACACACATGCAGAGCACACACACATGCAGAGCACACACACATGCACACACATGCAGAGCACACACACACGCAGAGCACACACACACATGCAGAGCACACATACACATATACAGAGCACACACACACATGCAGAGCACACACACATGCAAAGCACACACACATGCAGAGCATACACACACATGCAGAGCACACACACACATGCAGAGCACACACACACGTACAGAGCACACACACACACACACACATGCAGATGCACACACACACATGCAGAGCACACACACACATGCAGAGCACACACATGCAGATGCACACAGACATGCAGAGCACACACACACACATGCAGATGCACACACACATGCAGATGCACACACACACATGCAAAGCACACACACATGCAGAGCACACACACACATGCAGAGCACACACACATGCAGAGCACACCACACATGCAGAGCACACACACATGCAGAGCACACATGCAGAGCACACATGCAGAGCACACACACACACATGCAGATGCACACACACATGCAGACCACACACACACACACACATGCAGATGCACACACACATGCAGACCACACACACACGCACACATGCAGATGCACACACACACACACATACATGCACACACACACCAGAATGTCACTTCCCCCCTGCTGATGTCTTCCTGCTGGCTGTAGGCAGTCTGCTGGACTTCCTGAAGGATGGAGAGGGGGCGGGTCTCAAACTGCCTCAGCTGGTGGACATGGCTGCACAGGTAGGAACCACGCACACACACATTCCTCAGAGGGGCACATTCCTCATACTCTGAGCTCTGTGTGTGTGTGTTCGTGTGTGTGTGTAGATTGCTGCAGGAATGGCGTACATAGAGAGGATGAACTACATCCATCGTGATTTGCGAGCAGCGAACATTCTCGTTGGGGACAATCTGGTGTGCAAGATCGCTGACTTTGGTCTGGCCCGTCTTATTGAGGACAATGAGTACACTGCCAGGCAAGGTAAGAGACCCAATTAACAGTATGAGTGTGTGAGTTCAGATCGGTCTGAAAATGTGTGTGTGTTATGAGCCTGTGCCTGGGGTGTTCAGGGCTCAGTGTCCCGACTGATCCATACCATTGTGACTGGCTGTTGCCATGGTTTCTAGGGGCCAAGTTCCCAATCAAATGGACCGCCCCCGAAGCGGCGCTGTACGGACGCTTCACCATCAAGAGCGACGTGTGGAGTTTTGGCATCCTGCTGACTGAGCTCATCACCAAGGGCCGTGTTCCATACCCAGGTACTCACACCCTTCCCTGTCTCCTTCTCTGTCTTTTTCTCTGTCTCCTTCCTTGTCGACTTCTCTATCTCCTTCTCTGTACCCTTCGCTGTCTCCTTCCCTGTCTTTTCTCTGTCTCCTTCCCTGTCTACTTCTCTATCTCCTTCTTTGTACCATTCTCTCTTTTCTGTCTCCCCTCCCAGGGATGAATAACCGGGAGGTCCTGGAGCAAGTGGAGCGCGGCTACAGGATGCCGTGTGCGGTGGGCTGCCCTGCCTCTCTTCATGACCCTCATGGTGCAGTGCTGGAGGAGGGAGGCTGATGAGAGGCCCACCTTCGAGTACCTGCAGGGCTTCCTGGAGGATTACTTTACTGCTACTGAACCCCAGTACCAGCCCTGGGGAGAACCTGTGACCACACACATACACACACACACACACACACACACACACACACACACACACACATACATACATACCAAACACACATACATACACACACACACACACACACATATGCACATACATACACATACACACATACATACACACATACGTACACACAGCATCTTACATGTAAACCATAACATGCAGATGGACACACACACACACCATTTTACACATAAACTGTTTCATGCAGATGCCAACACACGCACACACACTTTGTCTCACCCATAAACCATTACATGCAGATCTACATACACAAACACTGTGTGTTTATAGATAACATGACGTTGCTATATGACAGGCTTTTCTGGTTCACTCCTGTCAGAGGTCAGGCCAGTTTAATCAACCATGAGCTGTGGTGTCTGGGCTCTAATAGTCAGGCCTGGAGGAGTTGTAATTATACCGATGTCAGCCATTTGCCTTAAAGTTTTCATCTGTAATCGTGACAAGGACAAACAGCACAAAAGCAAGATAGGTTTACTGTGGTTCAGTGTTTTGGGCCCAGACAGTACTGATCTTGGGTCAGATTTATGCTCATCTCTGAACTAAAAGTATTTTCAGACTTCATATGTTGGAAACTGATCCCAGATCTGTGTCTAAGCCTCAAACAGACTATTTGGGATCAGTGAAAAGTATCAACCTGATGCCAGTATGCCTAACAGCTTTATTCAAGATAGGTGATCAAATTAATTTCCACAAGTTCCGCTCCTTCCACAAGCAACTTTTTTTTTACTCTATAACGAAACTTTGAAGGATGGAACGATCTTGATGTTTATTATAACTTTCCCTTTCTTGTTTTTAAATTAAATGCCAGTATATCTTTCTCTTAGCTAACATATACACAGCTTTAAAGCAATGGGAGGGGGAGTTATGGGGTCACACCGATGCTCACAGGTGAAAGGTCAAAGGTTAGAGGAAAGTGCGTTCGGAGTGTTTTGAATGTTGTATGTTAATGTATTTTTTTTTTTTAGGTGTGGAATAAAGCTCAATACCATATTATCTTTGGAGCCTTTTCAGTGCATTGTGGTTTTTGCACACACACACACACACACACACACACACACACTCACTCACTCACTCACACACACTCACACACACACACACATGCTCTTTTTCTTTTAGTCACCCTGGTGAAGCTAGTTTTCTGTGGCACTGCTGAGATGGGAATGACAAGCTTTCATCTCATGGATGACTAAGATAAAAAAACATATTTTTTGGATGATGATGATGTTAGGCAGACTGGCGGACTGCCTGGCTGACTAAATTGACTGACTGATCTGGTAGTCTGGTTCTGTCTGACTATTTTGGAACGATACAGTCAGGAAAACGCTCTGTTATTTAAGCCTGTAGTTTTTTCCCTCTCTTTCTAATTGTGTAATGATTGCACTCTCTCCTCAACACGACGGCATTGCGTAACCCAGACAACCACTGCTGTTGGATAAAAAAAGGAAAGAAAAGAACTACATTTCCCAGAAATGACGGGGAGAAAGTGAGGCCAGCTACGGATCCCCGGATGGGACTGACAGCCACGCACGTCTGAAGAGGAACAGAGAGACCGACCGAGGTGGATTGCGGAGAGAGGGAAGAGAAACGGGCGCAAGATTCGGTCATTCCTTCCCCTTTTGAATCGCGTGCTACCCACATCCACGGGTCGCCGCGCGCTTGCCGCGGAAACCGGACCGCGGGGGTTTGAACCGCGTTCGGGTGCACTGTGAAGGGGGGCAAGGACAGTGAACGCCCCCCACCCCCCCCACCCCCCCACCCCCGTTCCCCCCTTCTCTCGATTTCTTCAGTTTTTGTCTTCCCCTCTTTGGGGTGCAGATGTTCACGTGAAGGCAGCTTGTTTGGAATGTAGCGTTTTTAACGGTGCTGGGCTGCACGCGGACAGTACACGCACGAGAGGGACACGAGGCAACGTTTTGGTAAACGGGGAGGAATTGATCCTCCTTCCCTGGCGGACTTCAGATGAACGGAAATGCTGCGCGCGAGAGGCGGCAGCCGTGATGCGAAACGGCTCCGTGACCCGAGCTGGGAGGAGACGAGTGAAACACCGAGAGCCGCGCGAGGCAGCCAGCCCCGCCACCGCTGCAGCAGCGCGAGCCCGAGCGTGCCGCCTCTCCCGGTGAGTGCGCATGCAGTGTCTGTTTACAGAACCCCGGTATTTGCGTAGCTTGAGACTGACCGTTCTAATGTCGCCGAATTCGCGTGGCACCGCTAGCTGCGTTTTTTTATTGAAGGAATTTGATCTTAACCACGTCGGTGCCGTTAACTGGACACTGCGTGTGGCTCGCGCTGGGTCATTGACACACACACACACGCACACACACGCACGCACGCACACACACACACACTGCTGGCCGTGCATATGGAGGTGAGCTCTTGTCATTTAGGATAGTAGGCACATTGCCAAACACGCACACACACACCGAGTGAGTGAGTGAGTGCATTGTTTGTTTACGCATTAGTGATCCGGTTTCCAGCCTATGTTAAGAGTTCACGTTTGGATGCGATTCTCGTTATTTGTTAAGGAGGCTAAGATGTCTAACCACAGACGGCCCCCGTTACCGTGAATCAAAACGCTCGAGATCGACCGTAATTTTACGCTCGAGCTCCAGCAACATGGGCTCCTGTGCCGCTGGAGCGCGAGCAACGGGCGCGCATCTGACAGATGTTTACTGTAATTAACGGAAAAAAACGGAGAGACGGAAGAATACGCATCGCCCCCGTCACTCGTGCAGCGCCACTTAACCTAAAGCCGTAACCCTCCCGCCCCCCGCCCCCCCCCCCCCCCCCCCCCCCCCCCCCCACCCGTAACCGTGCGATCCTGACCGCGCTTATCAAGTATTGGCACGGGCCGGGTGCATTGAGAGTGTGACGCCCACGTACCGTGACGCCGTGCTCATGGAAGTGATTATCACCTCTTGTCTGAAAGAGAGAGAGAGGGAGGGGGGGGGGGGGGATGGTGGAGAGAGAGGGAGAGAGAGGTGGTGGTGGGGGGGGGGGGGGGTGGTGAGAGAGAGGTGGGGGTTGAGAGAGAGGGGGGGATGGTGAGAGAGAGGGAGGGAGGGAGGGAGGTGTGGGGGGGTGGGGGTGGTGAGAGAGAGGTGGGGGTTGAGAGAAAGGGAGGGAGGGGGGTGTTGAGAGAGAGAGGGAGAGAGGGGGAGGTGGGGTGCAGAGACAGACAGGGGGGAGACAAGGTGGATCATGTTGGGGGAGACGGTTTGGGGTGAATGGAGCGCCTCAGACCGATGGTGACAGTTGTCTTCATCACAGTCTTCATCGCGCGCCGTGCGGATTAGGATCTCCCGTTTTCGTGGCACACGTTGAGGCTAATGGGAAGCATATAGAGGTCATCCTTGGTACCTGTGGGTGAGGTGTGTGTGTGTTCTTAGCAGAACTGGGTAACACTTCACGTGAAGGGACGTGTTCAACAAACAGGCTTTAGACATTAGTATTAGTATTTAGTACATTAGTATTAGTATTTAGTACATTAGTATAAGTATTTAGTACATTAGTATTTAGTACATTAGTATTTGTATTTTTTTTTTTACTTGCTTGTTTTGACTGAAATGGAATTGACTGAAATGACCCCTGGCATGTAGCCGAGTGTATCTTGGTCAGTCCTGTGTGTGTGTGTGTGTGTGTGTGTGTGTGTGTGTGTGCGCGCGTGGTGTTGGTGGTGGTGTAGGCGAGGGTGGGCAAATACTTATTGTGTTGCTTGGTTCTGTTAGTGATGCTGGTTGGCATAGCAACGGCCTTGTATCTCTGATAATGTATCATTCTGTCCTCAGACTGGGTCACTTGGCCCACCTCATACCTGATCTTAACCGTGGTAATGCTTGTGTGTGTGTGTGTCAGAGAGAGAGAGAGAGAGAGAGAGGAAGCTTTAAAGATAGAGAGAGGGCGAGAGAGAGACAGAGCAGAGAGGAGAGAGAGAGAGAACAGCTCCTCCGACAGAGACAGAAGGAGCACATCCAGAATGAGGGAGAGATAACCAGTAACTGGGGATGGAGGAAGAGAGGGAGATAAGAGAGGAGGGGAGACAGAGGGGAGTGGGGGAGATGGAAAAGATGGATGAATGCACTGCACACATCAGCCCTGACTGAGAGGAAGGGCAGACAGAGGGAGCTGGTACTGAGCGAGCGAGCAAGCGAGGGAGAGAGTGAGAGATCCAAAAAGGGTGTCTTATCCTTTCAACTAAAGTCATAATTTCTTACAGTGTGTGTAGGTGGTTTGGTAGGTGGGATTGTTACAGACGTGTGGGGGGGGTAGGTAAAAGTAAAGTACCATTGTTTGTGTGTGTGTATCTGTGTGTGTGAGAGAGAGAGAGAGAGAGAGAGAGAGAGAGAGGTTGGGTCTGATGAGCTGTCAGTACCTATAGCTGGAATGCTCACAAGGCGGCCATTGTTGTTCAAACAGCCAGCAGCAGCCTTCTCCTTGGCAACGGGCGCTGCAGCAGCGTATCCCACGGCAACTGTGGAACAGGAGCATGGGGGGGGTGTGGGGTGGGGGTGGGGGGTGGGGGGTGGGGGTGGGGGTGGGAGGAGGGGGGGGGGAGGAGTCAGGAAGTCAGGGCCGCAGCACAGAGGCCCTCTCCAAAACACTGGCCTCAAGGTCTGTGTGTGTGCGCGCGAGAGCGCGCGCCTCTGTGTGTGAGCGTGAGCTGTGTGTGTTCATGTCTGTGTGTGTGTATCTTCGAGGTGTTTTTGTGTGCGAGTGTGCCTATGTTGGGTTTGTCTGCATGGGGACTGTGTGCGTGTATGTGTGTGTGCATGTTCGTGAGAAAGAGCCTGTGTGAATTATTATGTGCATGTCTGGCGTCTGTGTGGTGAGTGAGTGTGTGTGTCTCTGTGTGTGCGTGTCCCTCTGTGTGTGTCTGTGTGTGTGTGTGTGTCTGTGCGTGTACACTCCTGGCTGTTCCCAGCTGGCGCTGTTGGTCACATGACCCAAATGAGGGGCGGCCATCAGCAGAGCCAGGAAACTGCCTGCAGGAGAGAGACAGAGAGGGAGAGAGAGAGGGGGAGTGAGAGAGAGAAAGGGGGAGGGAATGAGAGAGAGGGGGGAGTGAGAGAGAGGGAGGGAGGGAGTGAGAGAGAGGGGGGGTGAGAAAGAGAGGGGGGGGAATGAGAGAAAGAGAGAGGGGGGGAGTGATTGAGCGAGAGAGAGGGGGGGGGCAGTGAGAGAGAGAGGAAGTAGGGTTCACGGGGGTAGGGGTGTGGGGGGGGGTTGCGGGTAAGAGAGGGTTGTAGAGGGAAGAAAGGATGGAAGAGAGGGAGAGAGGGGAGGGGGAAGAGAAAGGTAGGGGGAGGGAACAAGGGGGTAATACGGTTCTCCTTGTCTTAAAATAACTTCAGCATGTAGGTTCCTGCAAGAACAACATTACAGCTCCGAGAGAGAGAGGAAGAGAGAGAGGGTGGGAGGGACGGTTAAACAGACGGGGGGGAGGGGGGGGGGTAGAGAAACAGAGAGTGAGGGAGAGAGGGAGCGGAAGATAGACGGAGAGAAACAAAACCACAGACGGAAGGCGAGGGAGGATTATGGGAAGAAGCACAGAACGAGAGAGACGGAAGAAGTGACAGAAACAGATAGAGAATGAAGAGGAAGAGAGGAGAGGGAGGTGGAGGGATAGAGGGGCGGGGGGGGTGGGGGCGGGGGGGGTCAACAGTTGTCCTGTGGTCTGGTGCTAGTCGACTGCTCAGTCCCCTGTGTTTTCTGTGTGAGTGTGTGTGGGTGTGTGTCTGTGTGTGTGTGTGTGTGTCTGTCTGTGTGTCTGTGTGTGGGTGTGTGTCTGTGTGTGTGTGTGTCTGTCTGTGTGTCTGTGTGTGTGTGTCTGTCTGTGTGTGTGTCTGTGTGTGTGTCTGTGTGTCTGTGTGTGTGGGTGTGTGTCTGTGTGTGTGTGTGTGTGTGTCTGTCTGTGTGTGTGTGTGTGTGTGTGTGTGTGTCTGTGTGTCTGTGTGTGTGGGTGTGTGTCTGTGTGTGTGTGTGTGTGTGTCTGTCTGTGTGTCTGTGTGTGGGTGGGTGTCTGTGTGTGTGTGTGTCTGTCGGTCTGTGTGTCTGTGTGTGTGTGTCTGTCTGTGTGTGTGTCTGTGTGTGTGTCTGTGTGTCTGTGTGTGTGGGTGTGTGTCTGTGTGTGTGTGTGTGTCTGTCTGTGTGTGTGTCTGTGTGTGTGTCTGTGTGTCTGTGTGTGTGGGTGTGTGTCTGTGTGTGTGTGTGTGTGTCTGTCTGTGTGTGTGTCTGTCTGTGTGTCTGTGTGTGTGTGTGTCTGTGTGTGTGTCTGTATCTGTGTGTGGCAAAATGTGCACTGGCCGTGCAGTTGTTCTAATGAATTTCTTACTGTCTGTCTGTGTCTGTTTATCTAAAGTGTGTCTGAGTTCCTGTCCGTGTCCATCCTTGTGTTTGCCTGAGTGTGTGTGTCCATCCCTGTGTTTGCCTGAGTGTGTGTGTGTGTGTGTCCATCCTTGCGTTTGCCTGTGTGTGTGTGTGTGTGTGTCCATCCTTGTCTTTGTTTGAGTGTGTGTGTCCATCCCTGTGTTTGCTTGAGTGTGTGTGTGTGTGTCCATCCCTGTGTTTGCTTGAGTGTGTGTGTGTGTGTCCATCCCTGTGTTTGCTTGAGTGTGTGTGTGTGTGTCCATCCCTGTGTTTGCTTGAGTGTGTGTGTGTGTGTCCATCCCTGTGTTTGCTTGAGTGTGTGTGTGTGTGTGTTCTTGGCAGGAGGTGGTGTTGAACACACACTGATGATGAAGATCATTAGGAATTTCCTGCAGCTGGAAAGAGGGAGGGTGCACAAAGAGAGAGAGAGGGAGAGAGAGATAGATGGAGAGAGAGAAAGAGAGAGAAGTAGAGAGAGAAGTAGAGGAAGAGAGGGGCCGACAGAGAGAGGGGGGAGAGAGAGAGAGAGGGAGATAGGAAGAGAGAGAGGAAGAAAGAGACAGACAGAGAAAAAGAGAGAGAGAGCAGCAAGGCGCATATTAAGTGAGAGGGTGTGTGTTCGTGAGGGAGAGAGGGAGGGATAGAGAGCAGAGGGCAGTGTGAGGCAGAATATGGGATAAAGTCTGCAGGAGTGTGTTCAGAGCAGCCAGATTTCTTATTTCGTTTTCAGAAAGAGGAGTTGCATTGGTGAGGAAGGTTCCAGAAGAGGTGTAGCAATCAGTGCGGCGCCCTGAAATACCTGTGAGTTCCTGCTAGACACCTGGGACAGCAGGCCTTTTACGGAGGAGGATTAGGAGGTGCAGGAAGCTATAGGCTGCAGATCTGCCTTAATTCATCACCAACACCTACACTGACCTTTCAAGTTCAAATTGGAAGTATGGGGGATTAGTAAAAAAGTATATCAATATACATTACCTACATATATATATATATATGTATTTATGGATGTATATATATATTTGATTCATTTTATTATGAAAGAATGACGTGTTGGAGATGGGATGTGAAGTGAATCGCTTGTCTTGGGTTCCCTGGGGAAAGATTCACCACAGATTTTTGTGACCCCAACCGTTGTTTGAAGCCGGGCTTTTTGTCTGTTTATGTTCCGTGTCGGTGGTCTGGAAGTTCTGCTGAGGTGTTTCCAGCTTGCGTGGATGATCAGCGGTGTTGTGGGAAGCTGTTGGGATGGTTGTGTGGAGGTTGATGGGCCAGGAGACGCTAACTGAGCATCTGCACAGTGTCACCAAGTCTCTGTGGACCCTCTGACCCACTTCCCCCTTCCTTCCTTCCTTCCTTCCTTCCTTCCTTCCTTTCTTCCTTCCTTTCTTCCTCTCTCTCTCTCTCTCTTTGTAACTCTCTCTGTCTTCTCTACTTTCTCTCTCTCTCTGTCCGTTTCTACCTCTCTCTCTCTCTTACCCCCTCTGTCTGTCTCCTCTACCTCTCTCTTTCGTTCTCTCTGTCCGTTTCTACCTCTCTCTCTCTTTCGCTCTGTCTCCTGTACCTCTCTTTTTCTCTCTCTCTGTCTCTCCTCTCTCTGTGTCTCCTCTACCTCTCTCTCTCTTTGTAACTCTCTCTGTCTCCTCTACCTCTCTTAGTCGCTCTCTTTCTCCCTTCTCCCTCCCTTTCTTCCCTGTTTCCCTCTCTTGTCTATCTGTCCATCTGTCTGTCAGGCTTTCTCTTCATCAAGCCTCTCTACCTTTCTCTCTCCCCCTCATCAGTCACTCCTCCAGCTCTTTCTTCCTCTCACCCATTCTCTTTCTGTCACTCTCCCTCTCTTTCTCTGTCTACCCCCCCCCCCCCCCCCAGCCCCCTACACACACCCCCTCCCCACCTCCGCCCGCACTGTGTCGGCGCTGCTGCCTGTCTCTTAGCAACAACTGCACACCCGTTAGAGCTGAGTGAGTGCTTTTCCAAACACACACAGGGAAAGACACACCACACACACACCACACATACACACCACAGACTCACACACACACACACACACATACACACACACATATACACACACACACTCATATACACACACCACACATACACACCACACACACACCACACACACCACACATACACATACACACACACACCACACATACACACCACACACACACACACACCACACATACACACACATACACACACACACCACACATACACACCACACACACACCACACACATCACACACACATACACACATACACATACACACACATACACACACACCACACATACACACCACACACACACACACACACACACACACACCACACATACACACACATACACACACACACCACACATACACACCACAGACTCACACACACCACACATACACACACCACAGACACACACACACACACACACACACACACACACACATACACACACACATACACACACACACACTCACATATACACACACCACACATACACACCACACATACACACCACACACACACACACCACACACACACATGCCGCACACACACATAAACACACATACTCAGGCACAAGCACACAATTACTGCACACTTACATACCCCCCCCCCCCACTAACACACACACACATCCCACAGACACATTCTCATGTACAGACTCTGGTGTTAAGTGAGTATGTAGTGCACCTGCTCTCTGGTATGTTTACAAACTGCCTGTTTGTAATTATTAGTAAGAACTTGGGAAATAAGAACCTGCTCCTTTTGAAAGCGGTTTTGTGCCAACAAGAAAAAAAGGATGTTGCTTTTTACATGGTTCTAGTTCAGGAAGTGTACAGGTAGTAAAGCATAACTCTTCAGATTGTTGTTGTTGTCGGTTACAGGTGGACTTCCTTGATTGGATGAGACTTGGCTTGTTCATCTGGTGTGTTTAGATGCAGTTCAGATGTGCAGTGTTTGATGTGTGTGTGTTTGTCCCACTGTGGAAATGTGCTGCGCGTGTGTGCGTATGTTCCTGAGAAAAGAGGAAAGGAAGGGTGAAAGTGTGTGTATGTGTGTGTGTTTGTACGTGTGTGTGTGTGTACGTGTGTGTGTGAGTCTTTAATTAAAGCTAGTGTTGGGAGGTTTTCTCCATCCTGTCTCTCACACTAACGGTCGGATAGAGCCTTAATTAATGAATGCTGTTAATTAGAGAGAGTGAGAGAACATGAGAGAGAGCGAGAGAGAGAGAGAGAGAGAGAGAAGATACAGACCTGGAATAGGAGAGAATGAGAACGATGGTGGATGGGGTTTGGCTCTGGAGACGTGTGTGTGAGATTGCAGGAAGGATAAGGAGATGGAGGGATGGTGTGTTGGTGTGTGTGTGTGTGTGTGTGTCGGTGTGTCGGTGTGTCTGTGGGCCGGTTTGCCTGTGTGTAGTCGGCCGCAGTCTTTGGTACGTAGTGTATGTATAGGTGTGTGGTGTGGTCACTGTGATGTGTGTGTATGTGTGTGTATGTGTGTGGGGGGGGGGTGCATGTGTCCCACTTGTGTTATTTAACACTGTTGTGGAATGTAGAGGCTGTTCTAGTACAGAATCCCTACCCCCCCTCACCTTCCCCTCCCCCCTCCCCCCCCATCCTCCCTCTGCTCCCCTCCGCCCCCTCCCCCCACTGCTTCCCTCCTCCCCCTCCCTCCACTGCTCCCCTTTTCTCTCTGCTCTCCTCCCCTTAACACCCCCCCCTCTCCAGTGTCTTTCTTCTAGCACAGTGTTAGCCTCTCTCTCTCTCTCTCTATCTATCTCTCCCTGTCTCTATCTCTCTGTCTCTCTCTCTCTCTGTCTGTCTCTCCCTGTCTCTCTCTCTCTGTCTCTATCTCTCTGTCTGTCTCTCCCTGTCTCTCTCTCTCTCTTTGTCTCTCTCTCTGTCTTTCTCTCTGTCTGTCTCTCCCTGTCTCTCTCTCTCTCTTTGTCTCTCTCTCTCTGTCTTTCTCTCTGTCTGTATCTCCCTGTCTCTCCCTGTCTCTCTCTCTCTGTCCTGTAATCAGAACCATATGCTGGGTAGAAGCAGAGCCAGAGAAGCCTGACGATGGACAGTGTGGTGTTCAGTGTGTGGTGTTTAGTGTGTGGTGTTCAGTGTGTGGTGTATGGTATTCAGTGTGTGCTGTGTTGTGTTCAGTGTGTGGTGTTCAGTGTGTGGTGTTTAGTGTTCAGTGTGTGGTGTATGGTATTCAGTGTGTGGTGTGTTGTGTTCAGTGTGTGGTGTTCAGTGTGTGGTGTTCAGTGTGTTCAGTGTGTGGTGTTCAGTGTGTTCAGTGTGTGGTGTTCAGTGTGCTCAGTGTGTTCAGTGTGTGGTGTTCAGTGTGTGGTGTTCAGTGTGTTCAGTGTGTGGTGTTCAGGGTGTGGTGTTTAGGGTGTGGTGTTCAGTGTGTGGTGTTCAGTGTGTGGTGTTCAGAGTGTGGTGTTCAGTGTGTGGTGTTCAGGGTGTGGTGTTCAGTGTGTTCAGTATGTTCCGTGTGTGGTGTTCAGTGTGTGGTGTTCAGTGTGTGGTGTTCAGTGTGTAGTGTTCAGTGTGTGGTGTTCAGTGTGTGGTGGTCAGTGTGTGGTGGTCAGTGTGTTCAGTGTGTGGTGTTCAGTGTGTGGTGGTCAGTGTGTTCAGTGTGTGGTGTTCAGTGTGTGGTGTTCAGTGTGTGTTGGTAAGTGTGTTCAGTGTGTGCTGGTCAGTGTTTTCAGTGTGTGGTGTTCAGTGTGTGGTGGTCAGTGTGTTCAGTGTGTGGTGGTCAGTGTGTTCAGTGTGTGGTGGTCAGTGTGTTCAGTGTGTGGTGTTCAGTGTGTTCAGTGTGTGGTGTTCAGTGTGTTCAGTGTGTGGTGGTCAGTGTCTTCAGTGTGTGGTGTTCAGTGTGTGGTGTTCAGTGTGTGGTGTTCAGTGTGTGGTGTTCAGTGTGTGGTGTTCAGTGTGTTCAGTGTGTTGTGTTCAGTGTGTGGTGTTCAGTGTGTGGTGTTCAGTGTGGGTGTTCAGTGTGTTCAGTGTGTGGTGTTCAGTGTGTTCAGTGTGTGGTGTTCAGTGTGTGGTGTTCAGTGTGTGGTGTTCAGTGTGTTCAGTGTGTGGTGTTCAGTGTGTGGTGTTCAGTGTGTGGTGTTCAGTGTGGGTGTTCAGTGTGTTCAGTGTGTGGTGTTCAGTGTGTTCAGTGTGTGGTGTTCAGTGTGTGGTGTTCAGTGTGTGGTGTTCAGTGTGTTCAGTGTGTGGTGTTCAGTGTGTGGTGTTCAGTGTGTGGTGTTCAGTGTGTTCAGTGTGTGGTGTTCAGTGTGTGGTGTTCAGTGTTCAGTGTGTAGTCAGGCCATGGTGATTCCGTGTGATTCCGTGCCTGTACAGTATCTCTGTCTGGGAGTTACATAGTTATATCTTCAGTTGACTTTCTGCTCGCTTCTTTTGCCTCTGGTTTTTCTCCGCCAATAAAAAGTCAATCTGGACGTTCTTTACTTCATCCTGCCTTCCTTCACTTCTCTGCTTCTTACATTGAGTCATTTAGCAGACGCTCTTATCCAGAGCGACTCACAGCAAGTACAGGGACATTCCCCCTGAGGCAAGTAGGGTGAAGTGCCATGCCCAAGGACACAACGTCATGTAGCCACAGCCGGGATTCGAACCAGGTACCTTCTGATAACCAGCCATTTAGACCCCAACCAACCACGACTTCCTCTTTAATCCATTAACCAAAATAGAGGAGTATTGCTAAGCAGGTCTTTTTTTACCTCCCCCTAGTGGTCGATAGTCTTACAGACGGATCCGCGTGTACGAGAAGCAATTAAGATGTGTTTGTGAAGATGTGTGTGCACTGTTTCCATCCTGTGTGTGTGTTTGTGTGTGTGTGTGTGTGTGTGGAGGCTCGTGGTATTGCTGGATCTGGCGGCTTGGTTATGGATTTGTAGTTTTATGACAGAAGAGCTGTGCGGAGAGAGGACTGCAGTGTGAGATTGTATCCCAACTTCAGATCCAGAACACCTCACGCACTCCTCAGTCTAATCCTAAATGATTGCCTTGAAGGAATTGCTTCATAACAGATCTCCTTTTCGGGTTTTCCTTTATTCTCTCTCTCTCTCTCTTTCTCTCTCTCTGTCTTCATCTCTCTCTGTCTTTATCTGTCTCTCCCCCCTCTCTGTCTATCTCCCCTCTGTCCCTTCTCTCTCTCTCTCTCTCTCTCTCTCTCTCTCTCTCTCTCTCTCTTTCTCTCTCTCTCTCTGTCTTCATCTCTCTCTGTCTTTCTCTGTCTCTCCCCCCCTCTCTCTCTGTCTATCGCCCCTCTGTCCCTTTTCTCTCTCTCTCTCTCTCTCTCTCTCTCTCTTCATTCAGAAGTCATGGACTGGGCTGAAGGGCTGAGCAGGAGAGAGAGGCATTAGTGTGTGTGTGTTCTCGACTGCAGTACCACAGACCCAATGATATCCAGGAGAAGCCAGACATGCGGACGTGAGACTGGAACGCGTCCCAGACAGTCAAGCTGGACGTGAACGGTGAATGAAAGCAGGAGTTGCGTTACAGCCGAGCTACGACGAAAACGTGCTTCGTTCGAGCAGAATTTCTATTTGAAGTAGAGTTTCGATCGAGAATTCTCAAAGCCAATTGGAATCTCTTTTTTTTTCTTCCCCTTCACCGCTGAGCAGCAACTTTCGAGCAAACTTTTGACTTTTGTGTGTGTTTCTTTCCTCAGGTCTCTGAATCTATTTGGAAGAGCGCGTAAACTCCCGCCCTGCCTGCGTCTGAGCGCGCTCAGTCTGCGTCTCACCCCCCCCCCCCCCTCCCCGTTTGTGACATCACAGAGACTTTGCGTTGGATGAGCCGCCTGTCGGGGCGCCTGCGTTCGGGCGGGGCCTGTGGGGGGGCTCTGGAGGAGGACGAGGGCTGTGTGGGGGGACTGGAGGGGCCAGAGGGATGGACAGGGGAGGGGGCGCCCTTGGAGCCTGGCGATGGAGCCTTGGTGAACTATGACCTCCTCCCCCCCGCCTCCCTGGCCAACGGGCTGCATCGGACGCTGGGCCTGGGCACCCGGAGGAGAAGGCAGCTGGACACACTCATGCACACGTACCCTGACACGCAGACACACACGCTCACACAAACACCCTTAGGCATGCAGGCTAACATGGAACCAGCTGCCCACAGCAGACCCCCAAAGACAAACATGGGTTCGAAAACCCACACGGACAGCCAGGCCGACGTTGTCACGCACACGGACCCAGCGGCGTCAGAGCCGCCGAGACCCGCCCCTCCTCCCTCCGACACCCACGCCCTCTCCTCTCAAACCCAGCCCCTCCCGCTCGTCGATCAGCCCCCCTCCGCCAATCGGACGGCGGCTTCAGTTCCCTGCAGCCCGCCCCTCCCTCTGCCCTCAGCGGAGACAGACACGCTCCCAGTCTGCAGCCCCCTCCCTATTGGCCCAACGCCTCCAGGCCCCTCCTCTTTACCCGTAGAAGGTGAAAGGAAGTACGCTCTGCGAAGCTCCGGTCGCCCCCGGTTCCCCTGCCACCTCCGCAAGTCGTCACGGTTACGCCGCAACACGGAGGACGTGGAGAGGAGGGCGGGGAGAAGAGACAGAGGAGAGGAGGAGGGGGACGAGGAGGAGAGCGAGGAGAAGATCTGGCACGTCAAAAAGGAGGAGGAGGATGTGGTGGTGACGGCGGTGGGGACGAGAGGAACAGCAGAGGTTCTGTCCGCAGCGCCGCCCGCCCCCCTCCCGGACACGCCCACAGCCGTGGCCCGCCCCGCCCCCCACCACCAGCCCGCCCCGCCCCGCCCCTCCCCCCACTCCCTCCCAGGCCGCCTGCAGCCCAGTCCCATGCCCCGGCCTCGACCCCGGCCCCGCCCTCGACCCCAACCCCGACCTCTGCCAGCAGTCAAAAAGGTGGAGCCAGTAGAGGTCTCTCCACCTACCAAGAAAAGGCGCGGTCGATTTGTTGGGGTGAGTTGAGTTTACAGTCACACAAAAATAATGTTTTTATTTATTCTTCTTTTGAAAATGCCAAGTACATGAAAGTGCCAAGTAGGGAGTCAGGTGGCTCAGCGGGTTAAGGTGTTGGGCTCATGACTGGAAGAGAGTTCGATTCTGGGTTGTGGCTACATGACGTTGTGTCCTTGGGCAAAGCACTTCACCCTACTTGCCTCAGGGAGAATGTCCCTGTACTTACTGTGAGTCGCTTTGGATAAAAGCGTCTGCTAAATGAATAAATGTAAATATGAGTACATGAAAACATGGTACTTTGATGGTGGTTTAAACGAAACGTTGTGTTTGCCCCTTCCCCCGCCACACCACTCCCCCCCCCCCCCCCCCCCCCAGGTGAGGAAGATCGTAGTGAAGGTGGCTCGCATCCCCGTCAACCTCAGCCGCCGACAGAAGAGCTACAAGATCTCCTCCATGGAGACGGTTACCGGGGGGGATAAGGGCGGAGTCGGGGGCGACGGGGGCCTGGAGGGCCCTGAGGGGAGCCTGGCGGTGGCGCGGGAGCCCACGGCCCTTCTCCGCATGAAGAACAACGGGAAGAGCGTGATGGTGATGTTCCCCCCCGGAGAACTGCCCGTCATCCTGAAGCGGCGGCGGGGGCGGCCCCCCAAACAGGCCGTGCCGGGGGTCCCGGACGCTCGGACTAGCGGGAACGCCGTGGGGAACGCAGAGCAGCCCAAGAAGCCTCGGCGGAGGCGGCGGACGAAGCTCCCCTCCCCTCAGCCGTCGTACGTCAACGACACGAACGACGTCAAGTCCGAGTACGGCGACGTCCTGTCCAAACTGGCGTTCCTCAACCGCCAACCGCCCACCACGGGCCGCTGCTCTCCACCCCGCTGCTGGACGCCCAGCGAGCCCGACAGCTTCCACGCGCCCTTGGAAAACCCCGGAATCTCCACCCTGCTGCACCGGCTCACCGGCTTCCGCCGCCGAGGGGGGAGGGGAGGCGGGGTGGGGAGCCGGGGAGGCGGGGTGGCGGGCGGAGCGGGTGGCGCCGACGGCTTCAAGAGCTCCTTCTGCGACTTCTTCGAGACCATCGGCAAGAAGCGGAAGCCGGGCCCGGGGGTGGAGCCCGGGTTGCCCCGGAAACGCGGCAAGGGGGCCGGCGGAGGGGCGGGAGGCCGAGGGGGCGGGGTCTTGGGGGACGGGGGGGAGAAGCCTGTGAGGAAGCGGCGCTCTCGTAAAAACGGGGGGTTCAAGGGGGACGCGGCGGGGGGCGGGCAGGACTGGGCCAACGGGAGCGGGGGATGGGGTGAAGAGGGCTTCGGGGACAAGGAGAGGGGACCAGGGGGGTTCCAGAGCTGTGGCTCTCCTGGAAGGGGCTTCCTGTCTGGCGAGGGGGGCAGAGGAGGGTTGTACGGAAGCCCGGGGAGCAGCAAAGCGGCCAGGGTTTCAGCAGAGGAGGCCCAGGGCCTTTTTGCTGGATACTTTCGCTCTCTGCTTGACTCGGACGACTCCTCGGACCTTCTGGACATTTCCTCCTCGCGACCTGACGCCCGCAAACCCCCCAACGCCGCGGGCTACGAGTCCTCCAGCCCGGCCCCTGGCCCCAGCTGGTCCCCAGCCTTCCCCAAGCGCAGCCCCAAAGGGCCCGTTCTGGACAGCCCTGCCCAGCCCCAGTGCTCCTCAGCCAGGCCTCCTTACAGCTACAGCCTGGCCCAGACCTCACCCACCACCTCCTTCTCCAAGTCCACCCCTCCGTCCCTCTCTCTATCCCGCTCCCCCAGCTCCCCCCACCCCTCCTCCTACTGCCACTACCCCTCCAGTTACTCATCCTCCTCACCTGGTGGGGGCAGTGTGGGCTCTCAGAGACCCACCGACTGCAGTTTCTCCTACGGGGCAGGACACAGCAGCACCAAGGCCACCCCTGTCGGCCAAGGTCAGATGGGTTATTCCAGCTACCAGGCTGCTTCCAAGCGGGGCTACAGCGGCTACCCTGGGTCGGCCCATTCCTCCCTTCTGCGGGGGGAGACAGCAGGACCCACATCACCAGGGGCCGGCTACATGGCCATGGCCAAGAGCAGCTCTTTCGCCTGTTCTTCTTCCCCGGAGGGTTACAGACACCCCTCCAATCAGTGGAACTACAGGTAAGTTTCATCAAGAGCAGATGGCTAGTTTTACACAATAATGATTTAACATTTTCTTCTTTTTTTTAGAGTGTTGTTTCTAACAAAGACAGCTTGGTGAGGATGTTCAGGATGTTCCTTGTAGCCATTTAAAAGTTAAAAGTGTGTGTATTTGTCTGCGTGTGTGTGTTTTTGTGTGTGTGTGTGTGTGTGTGTGTGGGGGGATGGTTTGGTTTCAGGCAGGGGTACGGTAGTTGGGGAACAGATGGCTTCGGGCTTCAATACAGCAGCTACAATGAATATACCAGCAGTTCTACCGAGTCTAAAGACATCCTGGACATTTCCAACTACACTCCCCAGAAGGCCAAGCGACCCTCCTTCCCAGAGAGCCTATCGGAATCCTCCTCTGACTCCTCCCACCTGGGCTCAGTAGCCACTTGCGGAGGTTCTGGGTCAGGGGGCGGGATTTACAGGCAGAAGGAGCCTGTTCCTATTGGAGAAGCAGGCCAGTCCAGCCTGTCCAGCCTGGAGAAGCTGATGATGGATTGGCACGAGAGTGCGTCTGGACCCTCCTACAACTGGAGCCAGAATGTTCTTTTCCAGGGTGGAGGAAACAAGCAGGGCCGCGGGCGCCGGAAAAGGTCTGAGCCACATGGGGAGCGTGAGGGGGGATCTGCAACAGCAGGCGCCCCTCCAGACTCTCCATCCAGCCCGCTTCCGTCCCAGGGCCCAGGGCCCAAGCGCAGCGGAGTGGGGGGCCGGCAGCCAAGGGGTTCCAGAGGAGGGGGGAGGGGGGGTCTGTCCCCGTGCCAACGAGAGCGCCCCGCAGCAGCCAAAGCCAAAGCCAAGGGGGGCTCCGGAGGGGGCGCCTCTGGAGGCTCCGGGCTGTTCCAGGAGGGGTTGGACTACTACAGCGGGGACAGCAGCAGCCTCTCCCCCCTGCCCACCTCTGCACCCCCCCACGGTTACCCCTCCGACCCCTGCGAGTACCCCTCACCCTACTCCGCCCACCCCTCCACCCCCTCCTCCGATGAGCGCTACCCAGCCATCTTTCCTGGGGAGTCGTCCCTCTCCCCCAGTATGTCCTCTTACCCCCCGAAACCCACTCCTCCACCCCCCCAGACCTACCACCCTGTGCCCACCAGGACCTTCTCTCCCTCTTGCTGCCCGTCACCACGGTTACCTCCCCACTGCGGAACAGCGTTGAGCCCTCCTCATCGCGCCCCCCCTAAAGACCCCCAGTACCCCCAGTACGACTCCCCAAGCTACTGTGGCTCCCCCTACTGGTATGGACAGGCATCGCATGGTGGCAGCCCAAGTCCTCACACACACAGCGCCCAGCCCAATCCCCACACGCACACCAGCACGCACGCTAACCCGCACGCCAGCGCACACGTCAGTCCCCACGGCAACACGCATCCCAACCCGCATGCCAACGCACACGCGAATCCTCACGCCAACCCGCATGCCAACTCTCATCCGAACCCCAGTCCCCACGGCAACGCGCAACCGCACGCTAACCTGAGCCCCCACGCCAACCCCGCGTCCAACCCCAACCATCCCCCCAACCCCCACTCGCACGCCAGCGCCGCCCTGCACGGCAATGTCGCCAACCCTCACCACCACCCCCTCCACCCCAGCAATCACCACCACCACCACCAGGCCCAGCCCCACCCCCATCCCCACGCCAACACGCACGCCAACCCCCACCTCCACTCCAACCCCCCCACCTCCAGCCTCCACGCCCACCCCAACCCCGCCCCCCCGCAGTACGAGGAGCACCCCCCTCCCTCCGGCATGCCGCACCACAAACGCGACCTCGCCGCCCACATGACTCCGGGCCACCGCCAGGCCCCCCTCCCCCACTCCCCCTATCCCTCCCCCCTCCACAAGCCCTCCCTGGAAGCCGTTTCCCACTCAGAGGACATGGGTTACTCCCCCCTGCCCCACCACTCCTCGTCTTACCCAGGGATGCCCTCCCGCTACCCCCCCCAGCCGGCGCGGGGCGGGGGGGTCCTCTGCCAGCTGCTGGACCCTCCGACAGACGACAGCTTCAGTGTGACCAGCTTGTAGCTGTAGCTGCAGGTGCAGTATTGTGCATTCATCTGACACAATGCTAATGAATCTAGGGTCAGTTCCTGCTGTGCTCGTGCTGTAAAGTATGCACACAGCGTCGTCTCATTATGGAACAGCTTACCTTGTCCATGTCCTTTCTGATCTCTGTGTTGAACTCTAAAACACTTGAAAGAATAGTAATGTTTCTATGACGACTGGTTGACTTTAACTGACAAGACTCTTTGTTTGTTTACACAGGTACAGTCGATCTCAAGCTTTTACAGATTTATAAACTTTCTTTTTTTTAAGTCTTTGTGAGAGGACTTGCTGAAAGAGGAGAGTCTGCCAGTTTTGGACAGTCTAGCTTTAATGCTCCAGCAATGACAATCAAGAGCTCACAGCAATGCACACACACACACACACTCATCAACACACACACACACACACACATAGGTACACATCCACACACACATGTAGATACATCCAGGCCTGTGTGCTTTCAGACAGTAGGCCACAATGTTGCAGTATAGTACAGTTTGTGCATTTGCATTACATCCTGTATACATTCACACACACACACACACACACATACTACAAAAGCACACATACAGTCAGCTGGAGAGAGGGAGTGGCCAGGAGGATCCTGCGGAGGGTTGGCAGATGCTGATTCGACATATGGACACAGACGTATGGACGTGCCCCGCCCCTCAGAGTCTAGCTGTGCTGCTTGGAGGACTCCATTTCCCAGAAGGCTTTTTTCGTGGAACTTCACTCGTCATTTCCAGGGAGAACAGAACACTGGTGAATCTGGACCACGCCGGAACCTTTCTCCCTCTCCTCTCGCGATCTCCCCCCGCCCTCCTGACCCTCTGTTCCTCCCCTCCGCCCTGACCACCACGGAACCAGCCCCTCGATCCACTCAGTCTGCCCCCCACACCCCTTCCTCCTCTCTGTCCCCCCCCCCCCCCCCACCCCCCTCACTGTGTTGTACCCTGCGAGAGGACGGGACGCCCCCCCCCAGTCTCTGCTTTTGAAAAACCAGCATCTGTACATAGACTCCAGGCCCAGACAGGGACGGCAGGACTACGACCCCCCCCCCCCCCCCCCCCGAACATGATATCAATGTTGCATCAACGTTCTCCCATGGTTTCTGCTCCAGAGGGAAAGAATGCAGCATGGTGACCTCACATCCTGTGTATCGCTGTTTAAACTGTAAAGGGAAAAACGACACATATGGCGACCCCAAAGAGAGTGGATGTCTTTGTGTGTGTGTGTGTGTGTGTGTGTGTGTGTGCATCAACGTGTGTGTACGTGTGCGTGTGGGTGTCAGGGGTCAAAGTGGGCGGAGTTCTGGTATTTAAGCAGAAGTGGGGCTTCTCTCCCTCTTTTCACTCTATCCCTTCTTTTTTCTGTTGTCTTGTGTTGTTTGGTGGTTTTTGTGATGAAAAGTTGTATATCTGTCTGTTACATATCATGTATCTGAGGTGCAAATATTTAAATACACATTCTGTTCTGGCCATTGTTAACCTGGTTTGGTCTCCTGCTGCTTTAAGGGAGCCCTGTGTGCCTGCGTGTGTGTGTCTGTGTGTGCCTGTGTGTGAGCCTGCGTGTGTGTGCCTGTGTGTGTGTGCCTGCTTGTGTGCGCCTGTGTGCCTGCGTGTGTGTGCCTTCGGGTGTGTGTTTGTGTGTGTGTGTGTGTGTCTAGCTTGGTAGTCAGCTCTATGCTGTAGTGAGCTAAAGGAGTTCAGATAGGGACATGAGGGAAGGGGAGGGGAGGGGAGAGAAATGGAATGAAATGATGCAGACCTGAAGATGGGAAAGGGAGGAATTCGAAAAACAAAATAATTGAATGAACAAACAAATTAGAAAAAACATTTACCTAAGGCAGAAACACAAGCATCTGATTGGTCCACGGTTTCTGCGTCCAGTCCAGGTCGAATATTTACAAGTCCTTCCCTTCTGGCCTATAAAGAGGGCTTTCTAGACCTCGACAGCATGTGTGTGCAGCTGGAAGGACTGCAATGTTCGTTTACTACTATTATATCTTAAGTAGTTTGTCAACAGGCTGACTAAATAGGCCTAGACGGAGCAATGTTTACTGTGACATTCCACTGGTGGCTGCGCGTGATAAGACAGAATATGGTAACAGATTCGTTCATTATAGTTCGATGAAAACGACATAAGCACACACATCATTTTTTCTTCTTCGAATGAAACACATGGACATTTTGGACGTAACTGGACCCCTTATTAAACTGTTAATAAGATTAAGTGAAAGAAAAATAAAACGAATTGTGTCAACAAGGCCACGGCCGGACCGGCTAAGGAATGCGCTGCGTCACCGCCTTCGGCAAAAGCAGAGAGAGAGAGGGTGGGAGAGGGAGGGAGGGATGAGAGAGAGGGATGGAGGGAGGGAGAGGGAGGGAGGGATGAGGGAGAGAGTGAGAGGGAGGGAGAGAGCGAGGGAGGGAGAGGGACAGTCAGGCTAAGGGGAGGGGTGTCCAGCTGTTCATTTATTATTTTCAGACAAACAGCAGCTTCGCCCGAAGTCAGTTGACTCCCACGGGACATCACACCGGAGGCAGGGGCGCGAGATGACCCGCGGTGCAACCGAGGAGGCATGCCAGCCGGTGTGCGGCGCGTGCTGTGTCGCGCGGTATTCTTTTTAATCCCGCCGCTTCTGATAGCTCTTCAACTCTTGGTCGGGCTCAATTTGCCGAGAATCCATCAAGGCAGAAACATAGGAGACGAGAACAGCATCACTTTCTCTGTTATAAGTATTGAACCGGTGAGGAGCACGCGCAACCAGGGAGTCATACTGGTTGGACCCGAGTTGCTGGAAGAATACGAAGAGGGGGGAGAGCGCGGGTACGAGGACGAGAATGAGATGTCAACGCGCCAGGTAAGAGTTGGCCCAAAGTTCACGATTCAAGAGCCGTTTTGACACACGCGCGCGCACGCACTCACACACTCACGCTAGGGCACAGGTGAGAACTGGCTGACCCTGCATCTGTGTACCTTCAGCAGGGTCCCTGTGTCTCTCACTCTGTGCCCTTTTGACCCCTGTCTCTCTCTGCGTGACCCCTAGGTGGCCAGAGGGTTGTCTGCTGTGAATGTTATTGTGAAGGTCTCCTCCAGTCTTCTCTGGTTTCTACTGCCCAGCCCTCCCTGCATCACCATCCTAGCCTGAATATCAGTGGCTCACCTCCTTGACATCTCTCTCTCTCTCTCTCTCTCCCCCTCTATCCCCCACTCTCTCTCTGTCTCTGTCTCTCCCTTTGTCTAAGTTTCTCTTTTATCCTTCTCTATTGTCTCTTCCAACCCCCCCCCCCACACACACACACACACACACACACACACTCCCAGCTTTAGGCTGTGTCTAAGTGTTCTGAGCCATCAACTCCCCCCTTCCCTTTCACGGTTGCCATGGTGATCACAGGGGTCTACAGGTGTCACAGGGAGTGAGTGTGTGTGCTTTGTATGTGTGTGTGCGTGCGTGTGTGTGTCAGCAGCAGAGCATAGTTCAAAGTCTATGACCTGTGTATATCTAATAACAGGGGAGCAACTCTCTCTCTCTTTCGCAAACCTTCCCCACCCTACACAAACACACACACACATACACACACATTCTTGTCATTCTTCTGCATTATTTATGCTTCTCTTTCACCTCCACTCCCACTGAAAATCCAGGATATCGTATAGCAGCCGGTTTGACCACACCTGTGTAGGCACTCATGCTGCAGTGATACGGTGATTGATGAAATCCCAATGATGTTCTTGTGTGTGTGTGTGTGTGTCAGTATGCAGGCAGGGGGGCAGAGCTACAGCTATGGTCAGCCGGGAAGCCCTCCTTCCTGAATGAGGTTGATCGCATCATCAAATACATCACAACGCCTCAGGTAGTGTAACGCTACATACCTAAGACCCTCTGAATCTCTGTGCGTTACATAAAACGTGTGCACATATGTACATGACTGTGCCCTCTGACTTCATGCAGCATAAGCACCTGTAACAGGTGCCAGCTAGTAGTCACTGCGTGAGTAAACCTCATATCCTCTGATATCAAACGATGCGCTAGTGATTCATGTTAGAGCGCTCCTTGTTAGAGCGTCCGCCTCCCATGCCGGAGACTTGGGTTCAAGACCTGCTCAGTGCCGAGTGAGTGAACTAAATTATGAGGGTTACACATCCTCATTGATACCAAACCACCTTCTCCTTTCCTCTCAAAGGTGACCTGTCCTGGGATGGGGCTCCCAGGCAAGTCCCCTGCTTCACAGGCCTCCAGACAACCATGGATTCTGTGTTCAAACAGTCATGAGCTTCCAAATGGAAACCCTGCCTGCGTAGCATACTCCTTCAGGTGTGTGTGTGTGTGTGTGTGTGTGTGTGTGTGTATGTGTGTGTGTGTGTGTGCGTTTATTTCACCGTCAGGGATGAAATACATGCTAACAATGCAATGCATAATTAATCATGCATACAATAATCTCCACGCCCTCTCTCTGCACGCTCCTTCTCCCTATCGCTCTCCCTCTCTCTCTCCTTCTCTCTCCCTCTCTCTCTCTTTCTCCCTCTCTCTGTGTCTCTCTCGTTCTTTCCCTGTCCATCCCTCTCTATGCAGCATGGATGGGAATGATGCAGAGTTCCTGGACACTGTGTTAGGTGCTGGATGTGAGGTTCACCGGTTCGACCCCAGTCTGACCGCATCGGGCAGTTTCCATAGCGACAGGTTGGAGGGTGACCGAAGCAGGGGTGTAATCCAGCACCACCGGGCGTGGCTTGACTGGCGAAGTCCAAGGGGGCGTAGACAAAGGAAGAGGGGCATTCTGGGTAATGGGTCTCAAACACTGGCGGATATCATGGAAGCCCTCAGACATCAAATGGTAAACTGCACACACAGACACGCACACACACACACACATGCACAAACACACACATATTATACAAAATGTACACACACAGAACATACACATTTACCACGGTAACACATGAAGTATCACGCTGCATATATACAGACAAACAAAGCATACTTACTTCTACGTTCCCATGGCAACAGGGCTCCAATCCATTCAAGGATGCCATGGCAACAGTGAAGTCAGTGAATTGGTCATAGCTGCAGTTACATGTTCTAGCCACATGAGGGAAGCTAAAAAAAAACTGGAGTCAGTTCATATGGCTCTTTTTGACAAGTTCAGGTAGAACATCCCATAATGTATCTCGCCGTCGTCATGCATCATATCAGACTGCAGCCTCTGTTCATTTTATTTAGGTCCACTTCCTGTATGCTGACCTGCTCAGCGCAGAATGGCGTGTTCTGCAAAACTGGGTGGAGCTCGGAACCCTCCGGATCATTCGCCACTTGGTTGTCACGGTGCACATGCAGTGGGCCGGGTTCGAGGTCGGAGGCACAGATGCGGAGGTGGTCCGCTACTGGTTCAGCGTCCTACAGGAGCTCCATGTGGCAGGATTCCGTCTGGTGCACAGTGTTCCAGGGGAAGGAGACACAATCCTGAAACAGAGAGTAACAAACGCCCATAACTCCTACACACTCAGCTGGGTCAACACACGACCTCTGCACTCTGGGACATAAACACATCAGCAGAGTGCCGGCAGCAGGCGTGGAATGTCTTGTTTCATGTGTGAATAGTCTGGCTTCACGTCGCCCTCTGGTGGAGCTACAACTACACATCCCCCCCCCCCCCCCCCCCCCGCCCCTTCCAAATCCTGCCTTCTTCAACTGTGAAGCACACCTTGGTAATCCTACAGAAACACATGGATGATTGTTGCAAAGCGACCTTGTCAGTTAATCCTGATTTGAATTTTACTTGAATGTGAAGTTTTGGTTATATTAAACTATACTGTTGAGTTTATTGTAACATTCCTTATGTGTGGCAACAACTGTTAAAACTGTTCATGATGCAACTTTCTTTTATATGTCAATACTGTTTAATTTGTGTGCATTAAAGGGTTTTTAAACCAAGGAATAATCTAATTTAAGCATCTAATTTTTCGTGGCACGTGATCAAGATTGGTATGCTGCCATTGATCATGAAAAACAAAAACAAACATATTTTATGCAATAAATCAAAATATTTGAACCAAATGCGCCTAATCTAACTGTGTAATGCCAGTCATACTTAAAACACGTTTAAACCCGTTCTGTGACTTGGAATGTGTGGTTTTTGTTCCCCCACCCATGTTACGCACCCTGCGGTACGCAAATTACGTACAGATGTTTGTAACCATTCAGGGTGTAGTTACGTGCTTTACGTCTAAATTCCAGTGTCCTCTCCCTCAGATGTGAATTGACGTAAAAAAGAGCCAATAGACGTGCAGAACGCAAAACACTTGACCAATCAGAAGTTATCCCACTGGAACCTCGACCAATCAGAAGTTAGCCCACTGGAACTTGTCAGTGGTCTGCCCAGACACTCGGTTTACAGTAATTGCTCTGTTTCTGCACGGAGTCTTCGAAAACTACAGACAACCGAACAACGAAACTGGATTAACGGACGGTTGTCTTGACAGTTGTGACGGTAGGTAAATCATTTTCAATTTGTCTGCTTTATTCTAGTCTTTATAAAGTGGTATATTTTTTATCCGCCCTGTTTTCAGCCACAAGGAGAGGCGCTTTCATCTCACTTCCTGTTCTAATGACAAGGCCTCAAGGCGAAGTTTCATGACAGCCGGTTTGACTAGAAAAGGGTCGAAAATTTCAACTTCTTTAACCACGTTAGCGTCATAAGTTGACCTAGATGTGTACTTTGAGAGAATCCACAAAAACGAACCAGCGCCACAAACATTTATTATCAGTCTTTGGCTGAATCTACTCAAAATATCGTCAGAACAATGTCAGCTATTCAGTGTAATGTACCAAAGAGTCGTGGTTCACTGACTGACGTTAGTTTTAGTGACATTTCTAAAGGAGGTTACAACTTCAACAAAGCCAACAACAACAAAAAAATGCAACTCTTCTGAGTAGAATGTACCCTAATGCACGTCAAGGACTCGGATATTGATTTTTTTAAATTGAGATTGTAAAACAGATGCATAATCTTCTTAACGCTCATGGGCATGGGATCAATAGGCACTTTATGTTTCCGAACATGTCAAAGAGATCATTATATGGAAGTCGGTTTAGTGGGTCTCCCATGGCTTCAAACCGTGTTTTAAAAGTTGTCAAAATAGTAACAGCACCTCAGAATCGGTCTAACATCTGTCAGCTCTATTCAGTAAAGATATATATACTTACATATATATATATATATATACACAGTGTATATATATATATACACTGTGTATTTCGTTTCTCAATATTTACTTCTGATTCACACTAACTCATTGAAGCGAGGGGGACTTGGTCTAAGGGTAAAGGAACTGTTTCTAGGTTCTGGTTTTAGTTCTGCTTTAGTTTTTTAGTTCTTTTTTTTTTTAAGTCTGTCTGTCTGGGTGTGACACAGTTTCCTGTGGCACTGCCATCTGGATCAGAGATGTGAATCATGAAACCTCAGTGGAGCGGAAAATGAACGCAGCCTCCAATGCATGTTTACTTGATTAAGACCCGTTTATTTAAATCCTTCCAAACAACCGCTTCCTTCTCCTTTGTTCCGTGCCAACGTCATGTTCGCCTGTCGTGGTGGGTGTTCATCATGTCCCCCCCCCCCCCCCCTCCTCCACAGGGACGCGTCCCCAGCCCCCCCCCCCCTCCTGTCCCATCATGCCTCTGGTGACGAGGAACATCGAGCCGCGTCACGTGTGTCGCCAGACTCTACCCAACACCATCCGCAGCGAGCTGGAATGTGTGACAAACATCAGCCTTGCCAACATCATACGACAGCTCGGCAGCCTCAGTAAGTGTGTGGGTGTGGGGGTGTGTGTGGGTGTGTGTGTCTGTGTGTGTGTGGAACGAGGCGGTGTGATGCCCTGTCTGGTGTGAGTGTGTGTTAGAGTGTGTTTCTTCATCTGTTGGCGTCCTCCATGTTTGAATGTGTAGGTAAATATGCAGAGGATGTGTTTGGGGAGCTGTTTGTCCAGGCCGGGGCGTTCGCCCTCCGAGTCAACACGCTGGGGGAGAGAGTGGACCGCCTGCAGGTTAAAGTCACACAGCTGGACCCTAAAGAGGAAGAGGGTGAGCGACACTCACACAGTACTGTCCCTCACCCACAGCAGCTCGGCAGATTTTCACCAATTTCTTTTTTTTCTGTAGTCAATATCCTGGAGGTCTGACTGTGTGTGTGTCTCTCTCTCTCTTTCTCGCTCATTCTCCCTCACTCACTCACTCACTCACTCTCTCATTCTCTCTTGCTTTTGTTTTACCTCCCTCTTTCTGTTTCTCCCTCTTTCTTTCTGCCCCCCCCCCTTCTCTGTCTCCAGTGTCCCTGCAGGCCATCACCACCAGGAAGGCGTTCCGCAGCAACCTGATGCAGGACCAGCAGCTGTTCATCCGGACGTCCTTGCCCATGCCCATCCAGGAGACCTACCTGACCTGCAACGAGCCCCCACCCCTCAACAACCTCAGCCAGTACAGGTGAGGACATGCTCACATACTTCACACTCACTCACCACCTGTACGCTCACACTCTCAGTCTCTGACGCAGAGACACACACAGAGCCAAAACACACACACACACTCTCTCTCTCTCTCTCTCTGAACAGACATACACTCACTCAGTTTCTCACTGTCTATACACTCACACGCTCATCTTCGAGCACACACACACTCCACACACACCTTTGAACCCTAAAACACCCCCCCTCTGTGAGCACACACACACACACTCCACACACACCTTTGAACCCTAAAACACCCCCCCCTCTGTGAGCACACACACACACACTCACTGTCTATACGCACACACTGCACACACCAACCTTTTGAACCCTAACACCCCCCCCCACACACACACGTGTGTGTGTGTCCCTCACAGAGACGATGGGAAGGAGGCTCTGAAGTTCTACACTGACTCCTCCTACTTCTTCGAACTGTGGAAGGAAAAGATGCTGCAGGACACCAAAGACATCATGAAGGAGAGACGCAAGCACAGGGTAATGCCCACACACGCACACACACACATGCACACACACATACAGACACATACACATATACACACCCATACAGACACACACAGACACACACATACACACAGGCAAACACATACATACACACATGCATACAGACACACACACACATATACACACATACAGACACACACACACATATACACACATACAGACACACACAAACATACACAGAGGACCTTGGATAAGCCTCTTGTCCGTATGTCTGTCTGTCCCTGAGCAGAAGGAGAAGAAGGACAATCTGAACTCCCGCACCCTGAACCCTCGGAAGATCAAAACCAGGAAGGACGAGTGGGAACGCCGCAAGATGGGGGAAGAGTTTGTGGTGCCTAAAAATGACATGGGGTGAGTGGAAGGAGAAGGAGGGGGGGGGGGGGAGGGGGCTCAGGAAAGGGAAATAACATTGGTGTCGTGGGATGATCTCCTTGTGTGTAGGAACTCTCAGGAGGGCCTGAACGGCAGTATAGGATCCGGGGAGGACTATGACGGTCTGGAACTGAGCACAGGCTCCTACGCCTTCGAACCAGGCTCCCCCCTCCCTCCCCCGGCTCCCGACGACTTCCTGCCTCCCCCACCGCCCGACACCGGGTAAGAACACCTGGGAAGACTTCCTCCAGCTGGCTGGGGCGGCAGTGTGCTGAGTCGGGGGGGTTTCTGGGAGTCATGTGGCGCAGTCGGTTAGAGTGACTGTTTAGTAATCAGAAGGTACCTGGTTCGAACCCCGGCTGTGTCAACATGACGTTCAAATCAAATCAACATTTATTTGTATAGCCCTTTTTACAAGCAATGTCACGTTGTGTCCTTGGGCAAGGCACTTCACCCTACTTGCCTCAGGGGGGAATGTCCCTGTACTTGCTGTAAGTCGCTCTGGATAAGAGCGTCTGCTTGATGACTCAATGTGAGTGTTTCTGTTGTTGACCCGGACGACTCTGATTGGCAGGTATTCTGACGGAGCGTCGACCCCGAAGCGTGGCAGCTTGCTAAGCCCCACCCACCCGCCGCCGGCCCCTCCCATGGCCTCGTCTCTCGTCGGCTCCCGCCCCAACCTCGCCCCGCCCCCCGCCCCTCCTCCTCCGCCTCCCTCTGGCTTCGGAGCGCCGCCCCCTCCTCCTTTCCCCGACTCCCCTCCCTCCCCCCCTCCCAGCTCCTCTTCCTACCCCTCCCCCCCTGCCCCTCCACCCCTTCCCTCCATGGGCCCACCCCCTCCTCCCCCAGCTCCGCCCATAGGTGGCGCCCCCCCGCCTCCACCTCCTCCCCCGCCCCCCCCGGGCCCCCCTCCTCCCTCTTCTGGGCCCCCTGCACCCACCCCCGCCTCCACGGGCGCTGCCGCCCCCAAGGCCCAAGCAGAGCCCCGTGAAGGGGGTCGCAGTGACCTGCTCCAGGCCATCAGACAAGGTAGGAGCCCCTCACCCTTAACAGTCCATGGATGGACCACACATACACTAGCATGTATGAACTAGCATGTTAGTAATGACAGAATCATATCAGTAGCTTCTCCTCGATCATGTTTATGACTAGGAAGTGGACACGTGTCTGTGTTGGATGTGTAGGTGTGTGTCAGTGTTGGATATGTAAGTGTGTGTCAGTGTTGGATGTGTAGGTGTGTCTGTGTTGGATGTGTAGGTGTGTGTCTGTGTTGGATGTGTAGGTGTGTGTCTTTGTTGGATGTGTAGGTGTGTGTCAGCCAGTCTGTGTAGATCCTCTTACAGTGAACACACACACCCAGTCACCCTCCCTCGCCATCTCCCCCTCAGGCTTCAACCTCCGGAAGGTGGAGGAGCAGCGCGAGCAGGAGAAAAGAGGCAACAACGACGGCGGCAACGACGTGGCGGCCATCTTGTCCCGCCGCATCGCCGTGGAGTGCAGCGACAGCGAGGACGACTCCTCGGAGTTCGACGACGACGAGTGGTCCGAATGAGCGCCGCCTCCTCCTCTTCCTCACCGCCCTCGTCTTCCTCCACCCTCCTCCTAACATCCCCACAGCCTTGTGGCCTTCTGAGTTTCCAGGGAGTTACGGGGGGGGGAGTAGAGGCCAAAGGTCATGTGTGAGTCCTAGTGAGCGTGTGCGTGTCTCCCTACTTTCCCAGCCAATCACAGGCCCTAGATGATTTGTTTGGGTTTATTTGATATGGCAGTTCTAGGTTAGGGGCTGAATGACAGGAGTGAGTGCTGTTCTGTGTTGTATTTCATTATCGTTTCTATAACATACCTTTCCAGGGCCAAAACAGTCAAGATGGGGCATGCATGAATATACTCAGTATGTGTGTGTATGTTAATAATGTTTATATATATATATATGTGTGTGTTGGGGTGTGTTTGTGGGGGGGAGGGGGCTGTGTCTGTATGAATTGTCCAGTTACCTCTGGGTGACATCTCATTCACTTTGTGCTGGTGGTATTTCTGAGCTCATTTCACTGAGAGGGAGTTCATACAAGCATGGACACACACATACACACTGTCCTAAATATTAGTATTTGTAAAATGCTGTAAAAATGCTGACAGTAAATGCATTTTCATGTATTGATATAGATTCATACAAAACATGTTTGCACACACATACACAATATCCATTTACTGAAGATGGTGTTATTGGTTATGATCTGTATTATCTATTTAATCTTCCATACAGCAATTGGTTTAAGACCAGGAGCTTACGCTTTCATTTTCCTCCTTCCTTTCTTGGTTGGTTGTCATGGGAACTGTTGCCTTAGTCACTGAGGGACTCATACCTCAGAGGGGCTATGTTCAGTCTGGCCAATCGTTCCAAATCGTCTACGTCCCCTGGCAGCCATTAGACGCCCTAGCCAATCAGCCGGTTCTTGTGATGCCAAAGCTCCTCCCATTCTTAAGTGCCTTTGTTTCTGACAAAGATTTGGGCCAAAGATGCCTTAAATCACAGGTCTGAGATCAGATTTACCAAATAGCAAGCATAGTCATCGGTGGGCCAAACAAACTGTGTCTTAAGGAGTGCATTATTCTTGCTGTGTCCTTTAATTGTAAAAGCCAAAATGCTTGCCTTGGTTGTATCAGCGATTAAGCGTGTGTGCTGATTCAATGATGTGCCTTTTTTGCATTCTTTTTAAAATGATTATTAGTACAATAAAGATCAAATACAATGAAGGTGTTTGTGTGTGCTGTGAACAGAAATGGGACAACTCACTTCACTTTCCATACAAAATATTCTTTTTTTATTTTCAATACAAAACACGAATTCATTTATAAATAAAAAACGACATTGTGCGACAAGAACTCACAATCAAAGTGCCTTTCGATGCGAATAAACAAACACTGTAGAAGAATTCAAGTATTTTCAATTGGCATTTGGCTGGGACACAGTAACGACACAAGAAAACATTACAGTTCACTGTGTTTGGGCTCCTCTGCATAACTACCCATCAGCATCACTATAAAGTGCAGTTAATTGAATCCATAGATAATTGGATGTAGATATATAGGATCTCTATGTCTGAGTTCCAGTTGATTGAGAATGAGGCACGAGTCGATGAAACAGCACGTTGGACCACTTCAAGATGTCCGCCGGCCGGCAGGATGGATCTGAACCTTCTGATTGCTTCTGAAGCTCAGATGAGTTGCGTCTGATGGTCGTGTGCGAGTGGCGTGGGGTGGGGGGGGGGGGGGTGGGGGGGTGGTGGGGGGGGGGATTGTGTCTATGGTTGTGCAGCCTAACAGTGTCTGGTGGTCCTGGTGCTTTGTGGAAGCGGTGGCCCGGCCCCTTACACGTCTGTGGGCTGGTGGGCCTGCTGGGTGTGTCTGTGAGGGCAGCACAGGTGGAGCAGCACCTTGCGGATGTCTCTGTTCCTCAGGCTGTACAGCAGCGGGTTCAGCAGGGAGCTTCCAGCCGCTGGCACCAGGGTGGCGTACGTGTAGAGAGGGGGGCTGGACGCGTCCCCTAGCAATCCGTAAAGGGAGAAGGGCATCCAACACCCGACGAACACGCCCAGAATCACAGCCAGCCTCGAGAAGCCCCGCCCGCTGCTGTGTTTGCTCGCGTATGGTTGGTGCTGGGGCAGGAAATGCCGTTGGGTGGCGATGGCGTGGGCGTGTCTCCTAGCGACGCGGCAGATCCCGACGTATAGCTGCAAGGTTACCACGACGATCACCAGGAAACCTCCACACAGCAGAGATAAGTATGTCCGGGTTAGGGGTCGAGCAATGGAGCAGGAAGTGATGTCATCAAGGCAATGCCACCCTAGGGCTGGCCCTGCTCCTATGATACATGCCCCGACCCAAACTAGACCTAGCAAGACAGCAGCACAGCGCCGTGATTGGCCAGAGCCGTAGGTGAGGGCGTAGCTTAGCGACAGGTATCGGTCCAGAGCCACGCCCATCAGACTGCACAGGGAGGCGGTCAGTGATGTCACCAGCAGTCCTGAGATCAGCAATTCTGACCAATCACTAGGCTCCACGCAGAAGAGGAAGAGGAAGTGTAGGATTAAGGCCACACCTGCCAGGAGATCAGCCAATCCAAGGCTGGCAAGCAGCAGGAAGACAGGTGCTCGTAGAGAGGGATTGGCTAAAATGATTGTCACAACCACGGCATTCTCAACAGCGATGACAGTTCCGGAAACACACAAGGCCACGCCCCAAACACTGAGAGGAGGGGCTTCAGGGTGGTTCAACGGTGGATCTGATTGGTCAAGAAAATGGAGAGGGGACCCACCGGAGAACTCCTCCCACTCCACTTCAGAGGCATTCAGGATCATCATTGGATTTGTTCAGGAACCTGGGGGGAAGAGAGACAAGGAGGAAGGTTAGTACCGAAACACTGTGTTCCCACCACAATCCCTCACCACCCTGGTAGCTGAGGACCTCTGGTTCCCACATGCAGAGATGAGGCTGAGGCTCTGAAACGGTTGTCTTGGTTACAAGACCTGGGCTCCTGGGAAAGAAACCATTCAGTCTCTCTGCATCAGTAAACTATTCCAGGTGGGTATATTTTGGAAAGAGATTATGTCCCTTAACCTCACTATTGTCAATGACATTTTTTATTTTAGTCTGGTTATTTAAATACTTGGTCCTTTCTGGTATTTACTGCTAAAATAAATCTCTAACTCAGACTAATCTACTGACCCGCTCTGGAGCCACAGCTATCATCGTCAGAAATGCCTGTTTTCTAATGAATACATAACATGAGGTGGATAAGGAATCGCGCGCCCCTTCCGGTCGACAAGTCAACAGGCAATTACTCATCACCTCGCATCCCACAATACGGGGATACCCTTATGCGCGGGGGCTGTTGTGTAAGAGATATGCACCTCTGCACCAAAGAGACCACTACAGGCACACACACACACACACACTGTCCCACAAGCAAAAGCAGCACCATGAAGAACGCTTACCTCAATCAACAATTGGAATCCAATTTGATCAGCACCGCTGAGCCACTATCCACAGGTAGAAACAATTGAATCTGGGAGGCTGTTGGTGGAGTCTTGGCAGGTTCCTGTATCTCAAACAGTCCTTGTGTCACTGTCCCCATCAGATACCAGTTCCTGCTGTTCGGCTTTGACTCCTCACCGTCGATGTCTGTCGTGCCAGAATGGAGACTGGACTCTCCGGCGCTCGGGTGCATTCAGTAGACTCTGGCTGACGTCAGGGACTGGGAGATTCAACCAATGGGGAGCTCGGATAGAATTGCGCGAGTAGGGGGGGGTCGCGAGTAATTTCATTCAGAAAAATGCGGCATCTCGCAGCCCCTCCCACTGCGGCTCATTCGCGCCAGTTTTCCAGTAAATTATACTTGGTATTCATCGGACCCCCCTTCCACACACAACCCCCCCCCCCCCAAGATTTATCAGAGGACAAGGCTCAATCATGAATGAAAATCTTAAAAAGGGGGACTGAATCTAAGGTATGGCTTTAGCCATGTCTCGCTGTCCAAGGTGCTGAAATTGTAGCCAATACTGTAACACTGTGCTACAATGCTGCTTTCCTGGCAGAATTAGATGTGTTCATTTGGCTGTTTATAAAATCCTAGTTTGCATGAAAGGCTGACTGCACTCCAGTTGTATAGATGCTTAGTGGCACAATATGGTCAGACCCCCACATCAATTGAGCAGGCAAATTGCTGATGACCTTAATGCACACTTGAAGAACGAGCAAACTCGTTAAATGATTAATGTTCGATAGAAATCGTGTCACCTGAATGTGTGCTGACATCAATTTTACTCAGCCTACGCCACCGGCTGGTGGGAACTCACGGTTTCCCCGGTCTAAACGGTGCGCGTAGGCGATAGGCTGACCAATGCGCATAGAGGGAATCTCGTCCTGATGCACCCATATAAGGACAGCACTTTCCGGTCTCGCCGGTAGAATAACCGACAAAAAGCCGACGGATCGTGAATCCGAAGCGACGTCACCGAGAATCCAGTGTGATATGAGACCGATACCGCTCGTTTGTAAACCATTTTGGCCTGATGTGGCATTTTCCATCTGTTTGCAGAATAAGTGTTGAGGATTGCGGTATTTCCCGCGGTTATCTAACCTTGTCACAAAGGCGCGAACCGCCTACACTGCAGCACAGGCTGCAAGAAAACAAGGAGTATGTGGACAGAGTATCTCAGTAATATCAATAATAATACACTCATAATACAGTGTGAATTGCGATTTGAATGGAGGGGGACGTGTGTGGGTGAATCCATACCGTAACCTTACATGAGTATCTCTACACACCAGATTGCTGAGAGTTTCATTAACGAGTGACGTAAATAATTAGTAACGTAAATTAATTAGAGAAGTTGGGTTAGCGGGGGAAAGTATCCAGTTGCATTATAAAATCCCAAATTACTTTGTGCAACAGGGGGGATTCTTCTTCCCTTGGGCTTGTAGATACACTTACAATGATACTGTGTTCGGCTCACTACAATCCCTTCAGGGTAGAACTCTATGTTCATGTTGAAAAAAATACAGATGCCAGCATGTGTGTGTGTGTGTGTGTGTTGTTGATGTGCGTGGGTGCACCTGTCTGTTGTGTGTGTCTTTCTTTGTGTACGGACTGGGGTGAACAGGTGTCATTGTGTCTCCTTAGCGGTGTGTGTTTCAGGAGGCCAGAGCTGGGCAAAGCGGTTGCCGGGTAACTAGGTAGAGCAGAGTTCATGTTACAAACTGTCTCCCCTGTCTGTTCACACTCACACCAGTCCTCTCCTCTTCTCCTCTTCTCCTCCTCTCTCCTCCTCCTCCAGTTCGGTCCATTTGAAAACAGAAAGAACTGTTCTAATCTGCTGACCGACCTCAGACGACCTCTGAAGAGTTTGGACCAGAAGCGGTCCAAAGCGGTTGACCTGCAGACACACACTGGCTGACTGAGGCCTGGTGAGCGCTGGAAGAATTGGATCTGTCTTAAGGCGGAGCGTTTAGACTGTAGCTCCAGTGTAACTGTGTCAGTCACCAGGGGTCGGTCAGTTGCCCGGTTCGTTAAGGCTGGTCAGCAGCATGCAGGGGTTCCGACTGAAGATCCTCGGTCCAATGCTGTTGCTTCTTGCAATGGTGACCAGCTGTCACTCTCAGTCAGGTAGGTGTGTGCGTGTTTTATTTGTTCTGCGGATGGTGATACTACAGATTCCTGTCAGTCGCGGATGTGTGTTTCTATCTAAGTTTTCGAACATTAAGAATGGTATTTTATGTCCCTTTCATTGGATGAGCATTTTCTGGAATTCGATTCATCTTTCACCTTTGACTCCCCAGGCTCCGCCCCTCAACACCCCCCCCCCCCCTTTGATCTGCATGGATCTTGAAACTGTGTGTTAGGATTAAAACATTTTAATGCCGTCCTTCATTTGATCATTGGGTTAGATCAACAAGTCTACTGTTAGTCAGTCTGTCTGATGACTTTCTGACTGATATGAATGTTCCTCCTTCAGACTGTTCTCAGGCTGAGTCATGTGACCTATGTGTTGGAGACTCCACTCTGAACTTAACTGGCTGCGTCTGGAGGAACTGCGATAGCGGTGACACACACACACACCTACCCACACACACACACATCCACACTGACCTCTGATAGAAATCGGATCCTCATTTGGTACTGTAACCGAAGCCATTCTGGTCTTCACCAGATGTGTGAATAATTGATAATTCCGGGAGCGACACGCATACACACACGCCAAGCCACATACACTCTAAAGCATGTATAAATAACTGTCTCTCCTTCTCAGATAATGACACGGGGTGTGTGTCTAACGACGTTGACTTTTCAGACTGCAATGTGACTAACGATGCAGCCATGTGCACAGGTGAGAAGCACCGACATAGTCTCTCATCACTTCTTTATTCGAGGGCCGCGTGTGTGTCTTAATCCGCGTGTGTCTTAATCCGCGTGTGTGTGTTTATCTGTGTGTGTTTATGCGTGTGTGTCATCAGTCGTGGAGAACGCAGCCGAAGGGAAAGATGACTCAGGTGAGTCCAGGCATCCTAACACACCTCCACCCCCTCTCTCACACTCATAACTCTGCACTACTTGTGACGATGAGATGATGCAGGCAAGCTGTTCCACGCAGGTCCTGACGACCAGGGTCCCTCCAGCTCCGAGTTCTCCCAGGCCAAGTTTGACATGTCCAGCTTCGTGGGAGGGATCATCCTGGTGCTGAGTCTCCAGGCCGGGGGCTTCTTCGTCATGCGCTTCCTCAAATCTAAAGACAGCAGCACCTATGATCCCATGTAAGGCTGTGAAGAGCTGTGTGTGTGTGTCTGTGTGTGAAGAGGTAAGTGTGTGTGTGAGTGTGAAGAGCTGTGTGTGTGTATGTGTGTGAAGAGCTGTGTGTGTGTGTAGTGTGTGTGTGTGTGTGTGAAGAGCTGTGTGTGTGTCTGTGTGTGTCTGTGTGTGAAGAGCTGTGTGTGTGTCTGTGTGTGTCCGTGTGCAAAGAGGTAAGTGTGTGTGTGTGTGTGAAGAGCTGCGTGTGTGTCTGTGTGTGAAGAGGTAAGTGTGTGTGTGAAAAGCTGTGTGTGTGTCTGTGTGTGTCTGTGTGCGAAGAGGGTGTGTGTGTGTGAATAACTATATCTGTGTGTGTGAAGAACTATGGGCGTTTGTATTTGTGAGGTGTGTGAAGAGGTATGCATGTGTTTGTGTGACGTATGGGAAGAGGTATGTGTGTGTGAGGTGCGTGTATGTAGAGTTGTGTGTCTGAAGAGGAGAGACAATGCACAGGAACGTGCTCTCGTGTCCTATCTGTGTGACGTATGCCGGTTTGTTACTGCGTTGTGCATGGGCCGCTTGCGTAACTGTGGTTTGGCTGGGTGAATCCCACTTCATGTCCGTGTAGCAGCGACCTCTACTGGCTGCAGATATGCAGCATCCAAAGCATGGCGTCATTGCACACCGGGGTGTCGTGAGGCTCAATGTGACACTTCTGTCCAACTCACAGTGACTCACATTCCCTCTCTCTCTCTCTCCTTGTACAGAGATCAGCCGCAGCCGTGAGGAAGAAGAGGGGAGGAGGAAGAGGGGAGGAGGAAGAGGGGAGGAGTGGAGAAGAAGAGGAGATTGTCGAATCATCGTGTTGTCAGGATCAGATTAGAGGCTCTAGTTCTGCCGCCGGTCACGACTTTGTGGTGTATGGTTTGGGCTTCAGTGAGTCCTGTGGGTGGCCAAGTGCCTCACTTTGTGGACTACTCTCCTGTGTGTGTTTGAGTGTGCGTGCGCACAGTGTTACTACGTAAAAAAGGGGAACATTCTACTGATATACTTTCCCCCCCCCACCGAGATTCCACGTTGCAGACAGACTATCGACAAGCAGTCAGACACAGACGTCCTAACCGACAAGCATGCGTTTCAAAGACAGACTGACATTCTACAGACATCCTCTTGACCTTGGTTTGAGTTTTGGGTGTGATTCATTTATACTTCTTTACGCTGTGGAATATTTTTCGTTCGGATTTCGTGTCGATGTTCGCACTGTATTCTGATTCATGTGAATTGAACCTGATTTAAGTAGTAGGTTAGATTACTGTTAGCCAAGTTTAGCAAGTTTATTAGTTGAAACGCCGCGTTGTGGCAGGAAGTCTCTAGCGTGTCCTGTATTGCTGTGACGGCATCAAAATAAAGATGTTGCTTAAATTTCGACAGTGTCTTGTTTCCCCCCCTGCACAGTGTTGACATACAGTTGTGTACGTCAAGCCAGTCAAGCGTGCCAAAAAGCTTGCAATCCTATGCATGTGACGTCGGTATCACGATTCGGGGAGGTGTGATCATCGAGAGGCTCATGTGTCAATTTGACCTCAGGATCTGCACATACGGAGGGAGCAGAAACACCGAAGGGGGCCAGAGAAGGGGTTCGGGAGGGCTCAGAGAGAGATACAGAGAGACAGAGACAGGAGATACAGATACAGGGAGAGATACAGAGACAGAGAGAGAGAGATACAGAGACAGACAGAGACAAGGAGAGAGAGAGGAAGAGACAGGGAGAAATACATACCCAGAGACATAGAGGCAGAGAGATATATATACAGAGACAGAGATACAAATACAGAGAGACAGAGAGATACAGAGCCAGGGAGACAGAGAGAAAGAGAGACATTGACAGATGGCTGGCTGCTCAAACCACAACAGAGGCAGCCAAGCCGGAGGACTAGCTCCAATGGCTGCACATAAAAGAGAAGCCACACACAGCGTGGCCATCTTCCAGCTCCTGCTGATAAAGGAGGGATGATCGAGTCCACCCCCTTCATGCCAGCACACACATGCCCACACACATCCTCTCACACACACACACACACACACACACACACACACACACACACACACACACACACACACACACACACACACACACACACACACACACACACACACACACACACACACACACACACACACACACACATCCTCACACACACACATACTCACACACACACAACCTCACACAACCTCACACACACATCCTCATACACACAACTTCTGACAGCTTCAAGGGGCTGCTTGCTTCAGCTGCATACAAACTAATTTTTCTTTGGTCAGCTGCCATAATGAACAATACACAAGTTTGCAGATTATTCATAATACTTACAACTCTTTCAATGCAGGACTAGTGTACGGTAAAAATGTGTCTGCAACAGGAATGATAAATTTACTAGTCACAAAGACAGTTAGCTACAAAATACAATCTCCCATTGTGTGATCGGTTTATGCGTGTGTATATCTGTGTAAATAAAAAAGTTAGGCTGACGTGTGTGTGTTTAGCAGGTGTGTGCAGTTCCTCAGTCAAGTATTGAACAACTCCACCCAACCGTCCAGTACATCCGTGTTGGCTTTATTTGTGCCAACTTCTTTGTTAAAACACACACACATACACGCACGCACACACACACACGCACGCACGCACGCACGCACACACACACACACACACACACACACACGTGCACAATCAAACAATGCTAAATACAGACAATACTTTCCTCAGAATCGGTTTTTATTTGCCGTGTAAGTTGCACAAACACGGAATTTACTGTGGCAGGATGGTGGAAACGATAAACATACACGGAACTTTAATAAGAAGTAAGAAATTAAGTGGAGAAAATGAACGATTAAAAAAAATAATTATTAATTATTCCCTTCTGTTCTTCCCTCGTTATTTTTTTTCAAGAATTATACTGCTGGCGACTCAACTGGGTGACTTTAGTGAATATCCAAACAAGATGTTGGTTCTGCAGTCCATCTAGATTTTGGGGGCCGTGTTTCCCTCATGGAGGTTCCCCTCCCACCAGGCTCCTGCTGCAGGGCCGTGTCCCCCTCCCACCAGACTCTCGAGCACGCCGTGTTCCCCTCCCACCAGACTCCTGCAGCAGGGCCGTGTTCCCCTCATGGAGGTTCCCCTCTCACCAAACTCCGCTTCACGTTTTGGCTCCTGCTGCAGGGGCGTGTTCAGATAGCGGCTCAGTCAACTAAACTAACTTCAGCAAACTGACAAGTTACAGCAAACTTCGATGGCGGATATATACTTTCACACCGACACGCGGATGAAAATCTGTCCGTTGATTAAATAAGGTAAGCTGATGCATTGTAATACACACTATCCGGATATAAAACACTACGATAGACTCCAATAGACTCTAAACTTTACTACTGTACGCCAGGTGTCACTTCTCTCGCTGTGACTGTGTTTCAGCGTGTGTGTACTGTGTGTGCTGCACCTGCTGTGTTGCAATTTTACATATGCGTATAACTTTTGCGATCAACATCGCTGTTAAAAAAGTTGGTATTGTAAGTATGGGCCTGATGTCTTTGTCAGTATATATAAAAAAGTTGTTATTCTTTCAGCGCGGATATTGACAAGCATCCTGTTTGCCAAACAAACCTCAAAAACCACAATTGTAGCGGAAGCAGTCAGCGCATGCGCCGTGAAGGCCAGAGGGGGGAGGAAGACACCTGCAAGGTGTTAAAACACACAGCCATTGTTGCTCCTTATCCAGTAGATCTTGATACAACACCAAGTCATTTCTACCTGTGTGTTTGTGTGTTTGTTTGTTTGTGTGTGGCTGTCAGCGATGGAGGGGGAGGGCGAGGACTCTCTGGACCTGAGTCACCTAACAGAAGCCGAGCAGGCAGCCATCTTGGAAGTGTTGCTGCGAGACGACGAGCTTCGCCGCCGTGAGGAGGGGCGCGTAAGGTCAGAGGTGATTATTTAACCCTTTAGATGCCCCCCCCCCCACAGAAGCATTTCCTCCTAACCATAAGGCAGTGAGTGTTCGCGCTCGTGCGCTTCGATTGAAACCCAGTTGACCCCCTCAGGAGGCTCCGTGAGAAGGAGGCGGACCCTGTGCGTCTGCGGACGCTGTCGGGGGCGTGGTTCAGCGAGGAGAGGAGCAAACGCCACCGCAACACGAAGCAAGGCTGCGACCTGGTGCAGTCCTCCATCCGGCACCGGAGGTCGAAGGCCAGAGGTCGGACCCCCCCCCCCGTTAGTCAGAACGAAGTCGTCACGTTTACCGTGCGTTTTCTGCTCGTGCGATGCGAGTCTGAACGCGTTGATGTTGTCGTGACGACTGTGTGTGTGTGTGTGTCCACCCCCCCAGATGTGGCTCTGAGCGACGTTTTCAGCGGAGAACGCCAGGAAGCACAACCCAGCAGCCCTCGCTGCAGCCCCGCGACTCGGCCAGAGAGGAGGGCAGAGGAGGTGGCAGGAGAACAGGCGGAGGAGGAGGAGGAAGTGATCGAACAGTAAGGGCTCTTTGCTGTTGTCGTGTTTGAGGTTCTCTGCCACATGTTTATTTAATGCGTGCAGTTTATTCTTATCAGCTCGTATGTAACTGTGTTACAGGAATCCAGACTGTCTAATTCCCATACCTGTGCACAGAACAAGGAACCTGCACACACAGGTGAGTGTGTGAGTGTGTGTCTGTGTGTGTGTGCATGTGTGTATGTGTGAGTACGTCATGTTTTTACAGGCTTTAGGTGACATTTCTTTCTTGTTTTCAGGATAGGAGCAACACCACCTCGTCATCCTCAGGTAAACAATAGGATCCTGGTGACTTAACTTGATCCTCATAACAGCTGAAGTCTGAAGGATGACTGAATGTATATGCATTTGTAATAACATAACTGTTTTCACTGTCCACTCTTCTTATCGTTCCACTGATGACCTGCTGGTTCCGTTAGACTGTGTCAGCAGAAGTAATGGCCACACAGAGGAAGACAGATTGGTACGCACACACACACGCTCTCAAAATACATTATGCTCCCCTTGCCTTGTTATATTGGGTTTTTCTGTGTGTGTGTGCGTGTGTGTCTGTGTGTGGGTGTGTGTAGGGAGACTCGGATGAGGACACTGACTCTGTATCCAGCGGCGTGACTGAACTTGATCCAACTCCTTTAAGACCCAGCAGCTCTATCAGCAGTCTGCAGTACAACAACATGGTAACACTGTCCCAATACACACACACACATTCTCTTACATGCTCACACACGCTCTGACACACACGCTCTCGCACACACAGAACTCCATTAATAACTACTACACGTTGTCCTGATACCTTGGGTGGAGTGATGGTGTCGTGACCCTGGCCGTGTGTTTGTGGTTGACTGGCAGCTGAATGGCAGCATGATGAGCCTGTTCAGCTCCGGGGAGTTCGGGGCCGTGGAGGTGAGGGGCCGCATCTTATTCTCACTGCTGTACAACATGCAGAAGGAAGAACTGAAGGTCAAAGTTCATGGCTGCGAAGACCTCGCCCCGGCACGCAAGAACCGCTCCGACCCGTGAGTGTGTGTGTGTATGTGTGCGCGCTACTCCATAGGTAAACAGCTGGCCGAGTGGTTAGGGCGTCGGGCTGGTGATCAGAAGGTGGCCAGTTAGATTTCCGACTTAGGCAACATGACATTGTGTCCTTGGGCAAGAGGGGGAATGTCCCTGTACTTGCTGTAAGTCGTTCTGGATAAGAGCGTCTGCTAAATGACTCAGTGTAAATGCACTGTAGAGCGAGTACACATCATGGAGATGTGAAGAATCATTTGTGGTGCTGCAGGCTTCTGTTGTTAAGCCTGTTACTGTGTGCAGGTATGTGAAGGCCTATCTTCTACCTGACAAGTCATCCCAGAGTAAGAAGAAAACTTCAGTGAGAAAGAAGACACTAAACCCCGTCTATGACCAGACGCTGAAAGTATGTCTGACAGATTAAATAAAAAAGCTTGTTCATCTTCCTCAACGCTTTTGTATTCCCTTTGATGTTTTACAAGCCTTTTTTCCAGGCTGGATTTACAGAGACAGTTGGAGAGAGACACACGCACATACGTAATCTCCTTGTCTCAGCGTTCTGTACATCAAGCGAGTGTTTGTGCTCCCCAGTATAAGGTGCGTGTTGGGGACCTCCGGAGCCGCACCTTGAACCTGTCAGTGTGGCACGCTGTCCCCATGGGGAGGAACGTGTTCCTGGGGGAGGTGGAACTGAGCCTGGGCCTCTGGGACTGGACCTCCACCCAGCCTTTCTGGCTCGACCTACAGCCACGCGTGAGGCCCATATTCCCCACACAGCACTGTTACTGCCTCACAAACATGTTATCACGCTGATGTGGGCAAACCTAATACCCACCCACGCTGGTGTTACGGCTCAGAGCGACACTCCCTGAGAGTAAAGTGAGAGGAAGAGAGAGAGAGAGGAAGAGAGAGAGAGGAAGAAAGAGAGAGGAAGAGAGAGAGAGACATGGAATGAATTTTAACGAACGCTTATGTAACCTTAATCTCCTCTTTTCTCCTTTCTCACTTGATTTTCCCGTTCCACTTCCCTTTATTCTCTCTCTGGCTTGCTCCCTCTCTCTCTCCGCCCCCTCTCTCTCTCCCCTTTTCACTCTCTCTGCCCCCCCCTCCCCTCTCTTTCAGGTTCAGTTGACTCCAGACTCACTTAGTAGTCGAGGAACCCTCCTCCTCTCCATAAAGTTCTCACCAGCAGGGTCAGAGGGTGAGCATAACACACCCACACACCAGCAGAGTTCTGTTTCGATGGTGTTCCACCCCTACATGGTGTGGGTGTGTGCGTGTGTGTGTGTAGGTGGTGGCCTGCCGCTGACGGGGGAGGTGCACATCTGGCTGCGGGAGGCGCAGGGTCTCCTGTCCACCAAAGGGGGCGCTGTGGACTCCTACGTCAAAAGGTGAGTCACTTGGTGTTGACGAGAGCCTGAGGTTTTTGTTCAAGGTTGCGGTTCTGCACTGTCCTCCGAGGAGATCTGAACCCACACGCAGAGCAGGAAGTGACATCGCGTGTGGGCTCAGGGTTCACCGAAGAGAGACGCAGCTTTGAGACACTGCGGTGATGCAACCGTATGAGTATATGACTGAATATATTGCGTAAGATTTTGAAGTGTTTATCCACACACTGAACTGTCACTTCACCCTAGCTATGTGCTGCCAGACGCTAGCCAGTCGAGCGGTCAGAAGACACGCGTGGTCAAGCGGTCCATCAGCCCGACATACAACCACACCATGGTGTATGATGGCTTCCAGGTGACCGACCTGAGGGAAGCGTGCGCTGAGCTGATGGTGTGGCAGCGTGAAGGGTTTAAAGCACGCACGCTCGGAGGGGTCAGGCTCAGCCTGGGGACGGGTGAGGCACGCAGGCAGGCAGGCAGGCACACACACACACACACAAACACACAGGGAGGCGCACACACACACGCAGGCAGGCAGGCAGGCGCACAGGCAGGCCCGCACACAGGCGCACACACACACACAGGCAGGAACACACACACACACACAAACACACAGGCAGGTGCACACACACACACACACACACAAACACATCCACACACACACACATTCACACACACAGGCACACAAACACATAAACAGGCACGCACACACTGGCAAACACTAAATGTGTTCCTACTCATGTCATATTTTGTGTGTGTGTGTGTGTGTGTGTGTGTTTCAGGTCTGAGCTATGGAGAAGCAGTGTGTTGGATGGACTCCACAGAGGAGGAGACAAATTTATGGACGGCCATGATCAAGAACCCCAGCATCTGGATGGACGCGGAGCTCCCCATCAGAACAAACCTAACACAACGACCAGAGTACCGCTGACACACAGCAGGACAACACAACCTCTCTGAAATGACACCTGCCAGCCCTCTTCAGGGCATGATATCACACACATTCAGACACGCATCACAAAACACACACTTTGAGTTAGATATTTGCTCAGGTATCTTAGGTTGGGATATAGATAGCCCTTAGGTACAGCGTTTGTTGACCAGAAACTAATCGGTTGATAAACACTTGTTTGATTGATGTCTGAAGCTGCAGTTATTTGTCTGCTGTAAGGCCAGTAGTAGAACTGTTACAGGTAGGCCTACTGTAACTGTTGCAGTTTGCAGTCAGTCTGATGTTAGAACGACCACGTTAATCAACATGTTTGTCTTAATATTAATAGTAATGTATATTTATAATGAAAATGGAGTTCAACCAGGAATGTGTTTGTATTATTAGTATCGACTATGTGCATCTCTGGTTAGGTCAGAGCCTAGGTGCAATGTACGTCACTAAAACTAATTTGACCAACTTGTGCTTTTGTACAATTTCATGAAGAACTGAGTCCATCTAGCGGTTATATTGTTGTACTACAAGGACATGACAAGTCAGACAAAAATATCCCATCGATGTTCGACGACAAAACATTTAAGCCTAGCGGTTTCTGAAGATTGGAACCTTGATCCGTACAAACTTAAATATGTTACATGCGAGCCAGAATGTGAGTATGTAATCAGTATAAAGTATTGTTAAAAAGGACTACATGCGGGTTGGAAGATAGTCTTACCAGCAACTCAAGCTAGACTCTAAATTGAACGTGTTAAACTGTAACTGCACACAACAAACACGTTTGGGTTCGAAGGTCATGTCCGCCATGGTCACAGCCGTGATGGCTGCGCTCGGCCTGGGTTTGTTTCATAATGTCGGGGGTGACGACACTTCTGGTCACTCTTACGTAGCAGCGGTCTACGAGCATCTCGTGCACCTGAACCCAGAGCCGCACGTGCCACTGTCTCGAGCTGCTGCTCTCCAGCACATGAAGAAGAATCTGGACGTTTATGAAGAGCAAGCTGCACTGGCCACTGGAAAGGTGGGCTGTATAAGTAGACATCAGACCACGAGAAGAAGAAACGGTTAACGTTTCTTTAACGTTAAGTTTCTAACGTTAAGTTTCTAATCGTTCTGGTTCTTTCTCTCAGGGGGCTCAGATAATTGTGTTTCCCGAAGATGGTCTCCATGGTTTCAACTTTAGTCGTTCATCCATAGCGGGTTACCTAGAGACCATCCCCGACCCTCAGAAAGAGACCTGGAACCCGTGTACCGAACCAGGACGGCATGCGCACACTGAGGTGCAGACACACGCACACGCAGAAACACGCGCACACGCACAAACACACGCACAACTTAGATATTCTTATTTACCTGCATTAGCATCTACGTGCACCACCACCACCATCATAATCATCATCATCCAAAAGTACACACATCGTTCACCTGTACAAGAGTAGACACTCACGTCCCAAATACTCAGTGTGAGTGTTTCAGTATAAGGTAGTCACAGACATGATGAATTGCTGATACCAGAAAAAGTCCAGGTAAGGCAGTAAAGCAGTAGTAAAGCAGCAGTAAAACAGCAGTAGAGCAGCAGTAGAGTAGCAGTACAGCAGCATTAAAGCAGCAGTACAGCAGCAGTAGAGCAGCAGTAAAGCAGCAGTCCAGAAGCAGTAAAGCAGCAGTAAAGCAGCAGTAGAGCAGCAGTAGAGCAGCAGTAAAGCAGCAGTAAAGCAGCATTAAAGCAGCAGTACAGCAGCAGTACAGCAGCAGTAAAGCAGCATAAAAGCAGCAGTAGAGCAGCAGTAAAGCAGCAGTCCAGAAGCAGTAAAGCAGCAGTAGAGCAGCAGTAGAGCAGCAGTAAAGCAGCAGTACAGCAGCAGTACAGCAGCAGTACAGCAGCAGTAAAGCAGCATAAAAGCAGCAGTACAGCAGCAGTACAGCAGCAGTACAGCAGCAGTAAAGCAGCATAAAAGCAGCAGTACAGCAGCAGTAGAGCAGCAATAGAGCAGCAGTAGAGCAGCAGTAGAGTAGCAGTACAGCAGCAGTACAGCAGCAGTAGAGCAGCAGTAAAGCAGCAGTCCAGAAGCAGTAAAGCAGCAGTAAAGCAGCAGTAGAGCAGCAGTAGAGCAGCAGTAGAGCAGCAGTAAAGCAGCAGTAAAGCAGCATTAAAGCAGCAGTACAGCAGCAGTACAGCAGCAGTACAGCAGCAGTACAGCAGCAGTAAAGCAGCAGTAAAGCAGCATAAAAGCAGCAGTACAGCAGCAGTACAGCAGCAGTAGAGCAGCAATAGAGCAGCAGTAGAGCAGCAGTGAAGCAGCAGTGAAGCAGCATAAAAGCAGCAGTACAGCAGCAGTAGAGCAGCAGTAGAGCAGCAGTGAAGCAGCAGTGAAGCAGCAGTAGAGCAACAATAGAGCAGCAGTGAAGCAGCAGTAGAGCAGCAATAGACCAGCAATACAGCAGCAGTACAGCAGCAGTACAGCAGCAGTAACTGAGCTCCTGCTCTCTCAGGTCCTGCGGCGTCTGAGCTGCATGGCTCGACGTCACCGTCTCTACCTGGTGGCCAACATGGCCGACCGCCAGCCGTGCTCCGCGACCTCTGACCTCGCCTGCCCTCCAGATGGACGCTGGCAGTTCAACACCGATGTGGTGTTCAGGTTCATTATAGACTTCCCCCTGTCGAGTTTAAGAAGCGTGAAGTCATCATGCCGGATAGGTCAGGTTTTAAACACGGTTTAAACTGGTTTAAACTGGTCCTTCGCAGGTCGGATGGACGTCTGGTGGCTCGATACCACAAGTACAACCTGTACTTTGAGAACGCCTTCGACAAGCCTCCGAGTTCAGAGGTCGTCACCTTCGACACGCCCTTCGCTGGTACGTTTGGGGTGTTGACCTGCTTCGACATCCTGTTCCACGATCCCACAGTGACCCTGCTGAACGAGGTGGGTTAACACCCCCCCCACACACACACACATACACCCACACACCTACAAACCCCTCCCCCCCACACACATCCACCCTCAGACTCTTCTCCCTTCCACACACACGCACCTACAAACCCCCCTCAAAGACACCTACAGCCCCCCCTCCTCTCCATACCCTGACTCCTCCCCCTCCTCCCCCCTCCCCCAGGGTGTGCGGCAGCTCGTCTACCCCACAGCGTGGATGAACCAGCTCCCCCTGCTGGCGGCCGTGCAGTTCCAGTGGGCCTTCAGCCGTGGCGCCAACGTCTCTGTGCTGGGTGCTAACATCCGCAGCGACCCACTGGGCATGACAGGAAGCGGCCTGTACAGCCCTGACACGGCCCTCTACCACCACGCCAGGGCAGGGGAGCTGGAGGCAGGCAAGCTACTGGTGGGCAGATTACCCGTGCTGGACCCCGCGTGGCTGGAAGACAGAGGGGCGGTGGAGCGTGGAGGGACTGAGCCACTCCCAGAATCGGAGGCTTTCTCTGGGGTGGGAGGTACAGGCAGGGTGGGGGGCGTCGGTCTCTGGCCCTCACAGACTCTCACAGACTCGTTTTGCCGGCCGGAGGAAGAGGACTGTCGGAGGACCGCGCCATCATCCTCTCCTCGCCCCCCTGACCTCTTCTACTCCTCTATTATGTACGACCAGTTCGCCTTCAAACTCTTGCCGGATTCGGAGGGCGAGCTCACTGTGTGTGATGGGGCTTTCTGCTGCCGCCTGCAGTACCGCAGATCTCCACTGGAGGGCAGCGCAGAGCTGTACGCCCTGGGGGCGTTCGCTGGCACACACGTGGTTAACGGACGCTACGCGCTGCAGGTGGGGATGACTTGTTTCCTACCGGATACAAATCTCTTCGTATGATGCTAGTTCACGATTGTGTATTGTTTTGATATTTGTTTTTTTACATTTGTTTATTCGAACCCCCCCTCAGGTGTGCGCTTTAGTCCGCTGCCCCGGTTCTGTACGTCACACCTGCGGACAGGAAGTGGAAGAGGCGGAGACTAAGATGGACTTCCTGCTGGAGGGGAAGTTCAGCACGCGGCACGTATATCCGTCCGTGGTGGTCAGTCAGGTGGGCCTGGAGCGCCCGGGGGCGGTGGAGAGAGGCGAGGCTGGACGCGCGGCCATGAGACACTCAGGGATGACAGCTGGACTGGTCACTGCATGTCTCTACGGCCGGATGTACGACCAGGACGGGGTGTGACTGCGTGTGTGTGTGTGTGTGTGTGGATGGTGAAAGTGTTTGAAGTTGCGTTTAAGAGTTGCGTTTAAGAGTTGCATACTGTGTCATACGGCTTTTTATTGTATGTTATTATTTATTCTACTTCATCTTACACTAATACCGTCTTTTTTGCACTATAGGGCGCACTGGATTATAAGGCGCAGTGTCAATGAATGGTCTATTTTCGATGTTTTTTCATATATAAAGCGCACCGGACTATGAGGTGCATTAAGCGGGAAAAAAACAGTCAGATAAATCAGTCGAATAATATTATGGTGAAGCACAGTATGTATTACTCTGCGTTGCTCCTGGCTACGGTAACCGTAATGCTGCAAGCGGTGCGGCTTTGTAGTTTACCAAAGTCGTACTAAAACATTTTGATTTAGCGCCGTGAGCGCTTTGTACCACACAAAAATCGCTTAGAGGTCAGTAAACAAAATAATTAATCCATATATAAAGCGCTTCGGATTTGAGGCGCAGTGTCGTTTTTTGAGAAAAATAAAGGCTTTTAAGTGCGCCCTATAGTCCGAAAAATACGGTACATGTTCTGTTGGCTCTTTCCTGCCACAGTAAATTCCGTGTTTGTGTATCTTGCACGGCGATTGAGATGGATTCTGATACAATCCTTTTTGTCAATCTTGAGATAAGAATCAGATACATTTTAAGTCAAATATTAATAAAAATCAGATCAATGAATTACAGTGACATGCATGTTTAGTTCTGATGAATAAGGACTATAAAATATGGGTCTGTTTCTGGTCTTTTCTGTTATGGTGCAGTGTTGCCCTTCAACAAACACAGCGACAGCGACACTTAAAGACTTCAAAAAGAAATGTATTTTATCCATTACATAGTATCATTTAAGAACGTTAAACCACAGGCCATGAATGTGTCTAAAAAGCCAACATACCTCAAGGACACAGACACACACATTCATGGTATCGTACACAAACTGTATTGCACACAGACTTACACACACACACACACACACACACACACACACTCTCCTTTCTCCAGTTCACTACACAAACATGAAGTGGAGAACAACTGCTTCCCCACTACTAAGAGATCAGCTTAGTTCCTCCATTGAGGACAGTGATTTTCAGACCAGCTTCAGCTAGTTCAGCCAGTCAGTCCAGCAGCTCTTCCAGCTCCTCACGGAAGCTGCTGCTTTGCACCACAGGAACGTCACGAAAGGCCTAGGGAGTTTCACATCCAAACGACTCCCCTCCTCTGAGAACAACATCAGTCACTCATACATACTTCTCCTTCCACCTGCGAGAATCGACTCCCGTTTGAATCAGACGGCTCTTGCTACCGCTGGCCTCCGATGCGAATCGACTCACTTGAATCGTTAAGTCGACTCCATCGCCCAGCCGATCAGGTGAATGGACTGGGCTTCAGAAGTGGATGAACCAGGCTTCACTTTCATCGGAGTCATCAGTGAGCCCAGCAGGTGGGGAGATCATATCATACACCTGAGCGTCTTGGTCCCTTGGACTGAGATTGTCCCTCTGCTCTCTCCGTACAGACTGGGCGTAACCGTGGTTACAGAAGGCGTGGTGGAACTCGGTAGATCAAGCCTTCAGAGGAAGACCGGCGGAGACAGAAACACTTCATCATCGAAGCAAAAACTCATTTCCGGTCAGAAAGTCGACTGTCAGATGGACGACAGCATGAAGCTCATTATGCTGTTGAGCATGTATGCCATCGTTAACCTCCTGAGGAAGAGACTGAAGTCTTCAGATGTCTCCCCCCCCCCCCCTCTCTCCCTCCATCTCTTCCCTCCTTCTCTCCGTTTATATTTAGGCTCCTGAGTTGTCGGCCTGCCGACCTTTTTAACGGCTGTGACCATAGTGGGCGTGTCCCATAGTGGGCGTGTCCCATAGTGGGCGTGTCCTGTGTCCCATAGTGGGCGTCTCCCAGTTCCCACCCGAGTGGGGGTGTGTGGAGGTTTGGGGGCGTGTCTTCAGTAAGTCTCGGAGTCAGAGTCGTTAAGCTCGTCGTCGATGGACAGTGGGCGGTCCTGCCTGCAGCAGGAGGTGTGGTCAGGCCTCAGAGGGGGCGGAGCGTCGAAGGCCACGCCCTTCGACTGCCGGCTGCCGTGGTGATCGACGACCCCGCGGCCGCCGAGCGTGAGCCCGGGGATGGTTGCTATGGTGACCATGGGCGAGGCTGGCATCATGGAGTTGAGGATGAGGGCGAGGCAGTCGGCCACGTCTCTGTTGGGTGCACAGGCCAGAGCTGGGGTGTAACCTGGAGACAAGAGACAGGAGAGGGAGCTGGAGAGGGTGTGTGTGGATCACTGTGTGTGTGTGTATGTGTGTGTGTAGGGGTGTCTGTGTGTGTATGACTGTGTGTGTGTGTGTGTCACTGTACGTGTGTGGATCACTGTGTGTGTGTGTCACTGTGTGAGTGTGTGTGTGTGTGTGTCACTGTACGTGTGTGGATCACTGTGTGTGTGTGTGTGTGCGTATGACTGTGTGTGTGTGTGTGTCACTGTACGTGTGTGGATCACTGTGTGTGTGTGTGCGTATGACTGTGTGTGTTCTCTCTCCTCACCATTCTCATCCACTGCTAACACACTGGCTCCTTTCCCCAGCAGCTCCTGGACCACCACAGTCAGACCGTTCCTGGCAGCTACATGGAGGGGTCTGGGGGGGGTGGGGAGCAAGGCTTATTATACAGCCCCTTCCCTACCCAGAGGTGTGTGTGTGTGTGTGTGAGAGTGAGTGTGTGTGTGTGTGAGCCGTACGTCTGCAGAGCTGTGTTGGTGCAGTTGATGAGGTTCCTGTCACTGATCTTCTCCAGGATCAGCAAGGCACTGGTCTCATGACCCTGGAGCACAACACAGGAGACAGAGAGGGGGAGGTGGGGGGAGAGAGAGAGAGAGAGAGAGAGAGAGAGAGAGAGAGGGGGATTGGGAGACAGAGGGAGGTGGGGGGAGAGAGGGGGAGTGCAGTAATACTGTTTAATACATTTGTAGGTTGTGTGTCTGTGAAGGGAATGTTCTGAGTGTGTGTGTAGGGTTGTGTGTGTGTCACCTTGCTGCAGGCCAGGTGTAAGGCTGTGTTCCTGTGGGTGTCCTGCTGAGCCAGGTCTGCTTTGGCACTGCTGACCAGCATCTCTACCAGACCAACACACACACACACACACACACACACACACACACACACACACACACTTTACAGACAGGAACCAACAGGAGGTGGTGTGAGTGTGTGTGTGTGTGTGTGTGTGTGTGGGGTACGGACCTACGGCGTTGGTCTGCCCGTTGTGCGCGGCCATCATCAGCGGGGTGGTGTGTGTGTGTGTGTCGGCCGTGTTGACCAGCGCCCCCTGGGACAGCAGCAGGGACATACACTCCACATGGTCTGAGAACGCTGCTGCATGGAGGGGAGTCCTGGGGAGGACACACAGGGGGGTGTAAAGGGGTGTGTGTGTAATGGGGTGTGTGTAACGTGGTGTGAGTGTGTAACGTGGTGTGAGTGTAATGTGGTGTGTGTGTAACGTGGTGTGAGTGTAATGTGGTGTGTGTGTAACGTGGTGTGTGTATGTGGTGTGTTTGTGTAATGTGGTGTGTGTGTGTGGTGTGTGTGTGGGCTCACCTGCCCTTGGCGTCCATCACGTTGATGACAGAGGGACCCAGAGACACGATGAGCATCTCAGCTACTCCTTCATTATCATTCATGCTGAAACACACACACCCACACACGTCACACACACACGTCAAACACACCCACAACACACACAGAAGACATAATAGCCAGCCTTGCAGGCTTGGTGTGTGTGTGTTTGTGTGAGAAAGTGTGTGAGAGAGTGTGTGTGTGTGTGAGAGTGTGTATTTGCCAGGCTTTATACACAGCACAGTGAGCTGTGTGTGCCAGGTCTCTTACACAGCACAGTGAGCTGCATGTGTGAGAGTGTGTGTGTGTGAGTGTGTGTGTGTGCCAGGCCTCTTACACAGCACAGTGAGCTGCGTGTGTTAGAGTGTGTGTGTGTGCCAGGTCTCTTACACAGCACAATGAGCTGCGTGTGTTAGAGTGTGTGTGTGTGAGTGTGTGTGTGTGCCAGGCCTCTTACACAGCACAGTGCAGGGGGCTGAAGGAGTTCCCCTGGGGCTTCCTGAACGCTTCCTGCTCCAACAGAGCCTCCACACACGCATCATATCCTGTTTAGACAGGAGGGGGAGGGAGGGGAGGGAGAGATGGAGGGAGTGAGAGAGAGAGAGAGAGAGAGACAGAGAGAGAAAAACAAAAAGAGAGAGGGAACAGTGACAGAGATAAGCAGAGAGTAAACCAGAGATGGAGAGACAGAGAAACTTCCGGAGCCCTCTGAGATCAGTACCGTTGTAGCAGGCCCAGTGCAGGGGGGTGTAGCCCTGGTTGTCAGCCATGGGCACGGGGGTGTGGGAGGAGGAGGTGGCCTGCAGCAGGCCCCCCAGGACCCCCACATGGCCGCAGGCGGCCGCCAGGTGGAAGGGGGTCCTTCCTCGGCTGTCCCTGGCACACGCACTGCCCCCTCGCTGGAGCAAGGCCTCCACGCTCTCCTCATGGCCCGTCACTGCCTGCAGGATACAGGCAGAGTTACAGTAAGCAGGGTTAGGGTCACCTGCTTGAGGAGAAGTGGACTGAACAGATGGGGGGGGGGAGTGAGTGTGTCTAGGGGTAGGGGTAAGTGAGTGTGTGGGTGTGTGTGTCTCACTCCACGGTACAGTGTTGTGTGTGTGTATGGGTGGGTGTGGGTGTCTCACCCCACGGTGTACTGCTGTGTTAGAGTAGAGGTGTGTGTGTCTCACTCCACGGTGCAGGGCTGTGTGTGTGTGTGTCCTACCCCACGGTGCAGTGTGTGTGTGTGTGTGTGTGTCTCACTCCACGGTGCAGTGTGTGTGTGTGTGTGTGTCTCACTCCACGGTGCAGTGTGTGTGTGTGTGTGTGTGTCTCACCCCACGGTGCACTGTGTGTGTGTGTCTCACTCCACGGTGCAGTGTGTGTGTGTGTGTCTCACCCCTCGGTGCAGTGTGTGTGTGTGTGTGTCTCACCCCACGGTGCAGTGTGTGTGTGTGTGTGTGTGTGTGTGTGTGTGTGTGTGTGTGTGTGTGTCTCACCCCTCGGTGCAGTGTGTGTGTGTGTGTGTGTGTGTCTCACCCCTCGGTGCAGTGTGTGTGTGTGTGTGTCTCACCCCACGGTGCAGTGTGTGTGTGTGTGTGTCTCACCCCATGGTGCAGTGTGTGTGTGTGTGTGTCTCACCCCTCGGTGCAGTGTGTGTGTGTGTGTGTGTGTGTCTCACCCCACGGTGCAGGGCTGTGTGTGTGTGTGTCTCACCCCATGGTGCAGTGTGTGTGTGTGTGTGTGTGTGTGTGTCTCACCCCTCGGTGCAGGGCTGTTCTCCCCCAGCGGTCTCTGGCCTCCACGTTGGCTCCTTTACTGAGCAGAGAGTAAACACACTCTGTGTGACCACTGAGCACAGCCAGCATCAGGGGGCTCCTGCACACACACACACACACACACACACACACACACGTTCATCAAGAGATCCGCAATCCCCAGATCATGATAATCATCAAGTTTACCGAACAACACACACTCACTGGCCGTCGGAGTCCTGTATGTCCACAGTGTGTGTGTCCGTGTTGCTGATTAGGAGTCGTAGGCACTCAGGATGGCCGTTCATAGCTGTGGGAGAGGGTCACACACACACACAGTTAGAGAGGGTCTCACACACACACAGAAAGGAAGTATACAGTTAACTGTGTGCATTCCTAAAGCATAGATGAATGTGTGTGGGAGTGAGTTAGTGTATATGTGTAAGCGTAAGTGTGCAAATACGTATGTGTGTGAAGTGTGTGTGTGTGTACCTGCAGCATGTACGGCCGTTCTCTTGCGTGTGTAGTCCCTGGCTACAGGGGAGGCCCCGTGGTGCAGCAGCAGGGACACACACTCAGAGTGGCCCTTCCAGGAGGCCAGCGTCAGGG
>CM059306.1:9705000-9730000 GCA_030340665.1 Neosalanx taihuensis
GTTGACTGCAGGGCTGCAGTACCAGCACACCTGGTTGACTGCAGTACCAGCACCCCTGGTTGACTGCAGTACCAGCACCCCTGGTTGACCGCAGTACCAGCACCCCTGGTTGACCGCAGTACCAGCACACCTGGTTGACCGCAGTACCAGCACACCTGGTTGACCGCAGTACCAGCACACCTGGTTGACCGCAGTACCAGCACACCTGGTTGACTGCAGTACCAGCACCCCTGGTTGACTGCAGTACCAGCACCCCTGGTTGACTGCAGTACCAGCACACCTGGTTGACCGCAGTACCAGCACACCTGGTTGACTGCAGTACCAGCACACCTGGTTGACTGCAGTACCAGCACACCTGGTTGGCTGCAGTACCAACACACCTGGTTGACTGCAGTACCAGCACACCTGGTTGACTGCAGTACCAGCACACCTGGTTGACCGCAGTACCAGCACACCTGGTTGGCTGCAGTACCAACACACCTGGTTGACTGCAGTACCAGCATACCTGGTTGAATGCAGTACCAGCACACCTGGTTGACCCCAGTACCAACACACCTGGTTAACGCTGGCTCCTGCTGCGATCAGCTCATTCACCACCACGTCCTGGCCGTTATAACAGGCCACATGCAGGGCTGTGTTCCCATAGGTGTTCAGCTCATTGATCTGGAGGGATGAAGGGAGAGGGGGGGAGAGATGGAGAGAGAGGGATGGAGCGAGAGGGAGTAAGGGAGAGAGAGGGAGGGAGAGGGATGGAGAGAGAGGGATGGAGAGAGAGGGAGAGAGCGAGAGGGAGTGTCAATGTGTTAATGTGCATGTCAATCTGTGAGAGAAAAACGATATACCGTGTGTGTATGAATACATACATATGCATGTGTGCGAATGAATATACATATATACACGTGTGTGTGTGTGTGTACCTGCACGCCCAGGCCAAGCAGGTACTGCACTGTGCTGGCCATGCCACTAGAGGCAGCAGTGTGCAGGGGTGTGTAGGCCTTCTTGTCCTTACAGTTCAACTCTGCCCCACTGGACACCAGCAGCCTCAGTACCTCCAGGTGACCTGGGGGAGGGAGGGGGGGGGGGGAGAGGGGGTGAGAGGGAGGGAGGGAGGGCTGCCTGTGAGATGCTCTCTCTCTCCCACAGCAGAGCAGATGTGTGTGTTCCAGTGTGCTGGTCTCACCCATGTACGCTGCCCAGTGCACAGCTCTCCTGTCTTTCTTATCGAACGCATTGATGTTGGCTCCTCTGGACAGAAGCAGCTTCACCATCTGACACACACACCCAGGCAGGCACACACACACACACACACACACACATTACATATCTGTACATACAACACTGTAAACTGTAATAGTGTTTTTGTACAATACAGCTGCATATTTGTTTACTACCAAAACACTTTAATACCCTGTACATACTCTGTATATTCTGCTTATACTAACTGTTTTTGTACTTCTGGTTGGATGCTAACTGTATTTCGTTACCCTGTACTTGTACCTGTGACAATAAAGAAATAAATGACAATAAAATTGAATCTAATCTAATCTAATCTATGTAACTTCACACACTAACATACCAGATTCTCCAGTTTGCGTGTGTGTGTGTGTGTGTGTACCTCGAGGTGCCCGCTGAAGGCAGCGTGATGCAGGGCGGTGCGCCCCGCCCGGTCTGACACGTTGACGTTGCTCAGCAACGGGACCAGCGCCTCGGCGCAGCGCACCGCCTTGTTGCTAGCGGCGACGTGGAGCGGCGTCTGCCAGTTCTTGTCGCGGGCGTTGACGTCCGCGCTGTGCTTCAGGAGCATCGTCACGGCGTCCTAGAGAAGGGGGGGGGGGGGGGGGGGGGGGTCACTGAGTGTATTTCAAGTAATTTTTGTGTGTGGGAATGTGTGTGTGTGTGTGAACGTGTGTGTGGGTGCGAATGAATGTGCGTGGATGAATGAGTGAGTGTCCATGCTTGTGTGTGTGAGCGTGTGTGTGTGTGTGTGTGTGTGGTACCTCGCTGCCTGAGGCGACCGCTCGATGCAGAGGAGTCAACCATTTGTTGTCTTTGGCATTTACCCTGGCTCCTGGAGTTGAGAGAGAGGGGGGGGGAGGGGGGAGGGGAGGGGGTACGAGAAACTGAATCAAAGTTGAACTGTCCTCCTCCATGTAGCCTCTAAATGGGAAAGGGGGGAGGGGTGGTCCCAGGAGCCCCGGGGCTTTGGGAAAATGCCCCATGAGGGGTATGGGGCCCCATCTGCTGAGGGGGGTGGGTGGGGGGTTAAAATAGCCATTCTGCACCTGCTGTCCTCCTATCACGTTGCCGAGCAACAGCTAACCCTAACCCCTCCTGTATCAGCGGCTGAGTGGTTCAAATCAGTCACCTGCCCGTACGAGCTGAAGGTCACAGGGGTGGAACATGCTGCTGTCTGAGGGGAGCTGTTAGAAAGCCTGGCTGGTTAGCGCAGCAGCTGGTTAGCGCAGAGGCTGGTTAGCACAGAGGCTGGTTAGCACAGAGGCTGGTTAGCACACAGGCTGGTTAGCACAGCGGCTGGTTAGCACAGAGGCTGGTTAGCGCAGAGGCTGGTTAGCGCAGAGGCTGGTTAGCACAGAGGCTGGTTAGCACAGAGGCTGGTTAGCACACAGGCTGGTTAGCACAGAGGCTGGTTAGCACAGCGGCTGGTTAGCACAGAGGCTGGTTAGCACAGAGGCTGGTTAGCACAGCAACTGGTTAGCACAGTTAGCAGCGTCAGGCTACCTGACAGGATGAGCAGCTCGATGATCTCAGCGTCTCCCAGGTAGGCCGCAGCGTGCAGGGGGGTCCGCTTCTCGTTGTCCTGGGGGGGAGGGGGGGGGTACACACACACACAAACACACACACTTAACACCATAGCTTCTCTATGGTCACCATGCAAACAGGGCTCTTCCTGTCAAACCCAGAGAGATGGATTGAACACACGACACCACGCATCGATCGGCCGCGCAATGTTGGTGGAACCACAGACAACATGAGAGAGGAGGGACATCTGTTCATCATCCTTTCAGCCCTCCTCTCTCACTCCCTCCATCTCTCTACTGTTCCTCCACTCCTCCTCTCTCACTCCCTCCATCTCTCTACTGTTCCTCCACTCCTCCTCTCTCACTCCCTCCATCTCTCTCACTCTGTTCCTCCACTCCTCCTCTCTCACTCCCTCCATCTCTCTGTTCCTCCACTCCTCCTCTCTCACTCCCTCCATCTCTCTACTCTGTTCCTCCACTCCTCCTCTCTCACTCCCTCCATCTCTCTACTCTGTCCCTCCACTCCTCCTCTCTCACTCCCTCCATCTCTCTACTCTGTTCCTCCACTCCTCCTCTCTCACTCCCTCCATCTCTCTACTCTGTCCCTCCACTCCTCCTCTCTCACTCCCTCCATCTCTCTACTCTGTCCCTCCACTCCTCCTCTCTCACTCCCTCCATCTCTGTTCCTCCACTCCTCCTCTCTTACTCCCTCCATCTCTCTACTCTGTTCCTCCACTCCTCCTCTCTCACTCCCTCCATCTCTCTGTTCCTCCACTCCTCCTCTCTTACTCCCTCCATCTCTCTACTCTGTTCCTCCACTCCTCTCTCACTCCCTCCATTATTATTACTATATCACCACTATGCAGTATTACTTTACGTGCAATATTCCCCATGGTGGTCTTGTTGTTCCCTACATACACACTGTAATATTCTTTACGTGCAATAACTTGTCCATATGTCTCTCACTTCACATTGGAGACAGGAACCATTTAACTTTTTTCACTTTTATATTGTACTATATTGTGTCCCCTTTATCGTTATTTACCCTGCAACTCTGTGTGCTGTACTTTACCCTGCTGCTGTTGTGGACTATTGTTTTCTTATCTTATCTCTCCTCCTCTCTTACTCTGTTCCTCCACTCCTCCTCTCTCACTCCCACCATCTCTCTGTTCCTCCACTCCTCTGCTATCCCATAAATCTCTGCAGTCTCTCTGTAATGTCTGCCCCCCCCCCCCCCCCCCGCTGTCCAATCGCAGCTCAACTGTCTGTTACTAAGCGTTTAAATGGCTTTTTGAAGATAGAGAAAGAATTCTGTATGTCTCACTTATTCATTCACTGAAACTATCTACCCTTTGTCCTCTCTTGCCCTCCCCTAGCCCCCCCTCCCTCTTTCCATGCCCTGTTCTGTCAGACAACTGGAGGGCAATCAGGAAAGTGGAGCCATATACAACGTCACATGACAAAATTGGCAGCTGATGATTGGTCAAAACCAATGTTGCTGACTCGGAGAGCCAACTATGATGACCCCAGCATTATAAAGCCACAGGATGGAGAAGAGGGGGGGTGGGGGAGGGACTGGAGGTGAGAGAGACAGGTGGATGAAGGGAGAGAGACAGGGAGATTGATGAACGGAGAGAGAGAGAGAGGGAGAGGGATGGAGGAGAGACAAGGAGAGTGATGGAAGAGAGACATGGAGAGAGATAGAGGAGAGTGAGAGAAGGGGTGTGAGATGATGTGACAGGAGCAGTGAGGAGGACTGTGCCAAAACAGAACCCATTATATGGTTTTTAAAGCATTTGAACAAGGGTAGAGGCTACTGGCTATACTACCAAGCAGAGAGGAGAGGGGGCGGGGGGTAGTCACTCTGCCAGAAAGCACTTTCAGACAGCCAGTCAATCAATAGGTGCCCAAATCAATGTCTGCCTGGTTGGCTGAGGTTACTACCCCTGCCTCGCCCCCAGAGCCTCTGATGTGTGACTCAGTAAGGGGGGGCTGTTTCAGAGACAGACAGAACACTATGTTCGTGTGGGACAGAGAGAGAGAAAGAGAGACAGACAGACAGAACACTGTGTTCGTGTGGCAGAGAGATAGAGACAGACAGACAGAAAACTGTGTTCGTGTGGGACAGAGAGAGAGAGAGAGAGAGAGAGAGAGAGACAGACAGACAGACAGAACACTGTGTTCGTGTGGGACAGAGAGAGACAGACAGACAGAAAACTGTGTTCGTGTGGGACAGAGAGAGAGAGAGACAGACAGAACACTGTGTTCGTGTGGGACAGAGAGAGAGAGACAGACAGACAGACAGAACACTGTGTTCGTGTGGCAGAGAGATAGAGACAGACAGACAGAACACTGTGTTCATGTGGCAGAGAGATAGAGTGTGTGTTTGTGACGTGACAGAGAGAGTGGGTGTGTGTCTGTGTGTGTGTGTGGGAAAGAGAGAGTGTGTTTGAGACAGAAAATGTGTGTGTGTGTGTGTCAGACAGAACACTGTTTGCGTGGGACAGAGAGAGAGAGATAGTGTGTGTGTGTGTGTTTGTGACAGAGTGTGTGTGTGTGACAGAGACAGTGTGTGTGTGTGTGTGTGTGTGTGTACCTGCACGTTGACATCTTCCTTCTTAAATATGAGCGAGCGGACTTCATCTGGGTCCACGTTGAAGATGGCTCTCAGCAGAGACGACTACAGAGAGGGGAGAAGAGAGGGATGGAAGGGGAGGAGAGAGAGAGGGGGAGAGAGTTGGAAGGAGAGGGAGAGAGAGGCAGGGGGGAGAGGGAGGGGGAGAGAGAGATTGTGAGAGAAAGAGGGAAAGAAAGACAAGGAATGAAGAAAGAGGCCATAAGTCAGTGAGGTTCAGTAAAACACTTCAGGTGTGGAGTCGTGTTTAACGACAGATCAACAGCTGCAGGCCAACAGGAGAAAACACTGGGCTGCCCTCAGCCAAACAGCTACCAGATCACACCTGCTCCCCATGTGCTAACGCAGGCAAACACACCACCCTGCAACCTGGCTGCGTTCACATGGGAACAAGATCTGACAAAGACATGGGGAATGCTGTAACAGAACAGAGAGGCAGACAGGAGAGGGAGGGAGACAGGGGAGGGAGAGAGACAGGGGAGGGAGAAAGACAGGGGAGGGAGGGAGGGAGAAAGACATGGGGCATGCTGTAACAGAACAGAGAGAAAGACAGACAGGAGAGGGAGGGAGACAGGGGAGGAAGGGAGACAGGGAGGGAGGGAGACAGGGGAGGGAGGGAGAAAGACATGGGGAATGCTGTAACAGAACAGAGAGGCAGACAGGAGAGGGAGGGAGACAGGGGAGGGAGAGAGACAGGGGAGGGAGAAAGACCGGAGAGGGGGAGAGACAAGGGAGGGAGACAGGGGAGGAGAGAGACATAGGGAATGCTGTAACAGAACAGAGAGGCAGACAGACAGGAGAGGAAGGGAGACAGGGGAGGGAGGGAGACAGGAGAGGCAGACAGACCGGAGAGGGGGAGAGACAAGGGAGGGAGGGAGACAGGGGAGGGAGAGAGACAGGGGAGGGAGAAAGACATAGGGAATGTTGTAACAGAACAGAGAGAAAGACAGACAGGAGAGGAAGGGAGACAGGGGAGGGAGGGAGACAGGAGAGGCAGACAGACAGGAGAGGGGGAGAGACAGGGGAGGGAGAAAGGCATGGGGAATGCTGTAACAGAACAGAGAGGCAGACAGACAGGAGAGGGAGAGAGACAGGGGAGGGAGAGAGACAGGGGAGAGAGACAGACAGGGGAGGGAGAGAGACAGGAGGGGGAGGGAGAAAGACATGGGGAATGCTGTAAGAGAGAGAGACAGGGGAGGGAGAGAGAGACAGGAGAGGGAGAGAGAGACAGGGGAGGGAGATAGAGACAGGGGAGGGAGAGAGACAGGAGAGGAAGAAAGAGACAAGAGAGGGCGAGAGACAGGGGGAGGGAGAGTCAGGGAGAGGGAGAGAGAGACAGAGAGAGAGAGAGAGAGAGAGAGAGAAAGGAGAAGGGAGAGACAATGAGAGAGACACAGGGGGAGGGAGACAGATAGCCAGGGGGAGGGAGCGAGAGAGAGAAATAAAGGAAGAGACAGAGACATAATAAAAACAAGAGAGAGGATCCTCTCCTCTGCTGAGGGTTCAGCTGGTCAGGATGTGGTCAGTGATGTCAGGGTGGGGGGGGGGGGGGGGGGTGTGAGGCCCAGGCTGCCCCCTGCCTGCCTCTGTCAGGGGGGGGTGTGAGGCCCAGGCTGCCCTGCCTGCCTCTGTCAGAGGGGGACGAGCTCCGCTGACAAGCAGCCCTCACTGGGCCACGCTAATGACGCACAAACATGTGGCTGTGTGTGGGTGTGGGTGATGGCTGATACGGTTTGCAATTTGTAAACAATATTCCTTACCGACATGTGCGCACACACACACAAACACACACACACACACAAACACGCACACATACACACGCACACACCGAGGCTGCTGAAAGTGACGCAGGCCGATCGTTCACACGCTCACACACTCCATTCCAGTGGGGTTTAAAGATAGATAACAGTTATTCCATTCACAGCACAGCGGTCTTCCCAGCAGTCTCTTTCTGTCTGGTCTCTCCCCCAGCAGCTCTCATGGAATAACTGCTACACTGAGGCATGTCTGCATCTGCCTCTGGCTTATTACAGGCTAATAACCAAGATCTGTGGCAGCGAACACAGAGGAGACATGAACCAACAACACTAAAGCTGTCATCAAGACCCAGACACACCTGCTAGTCTCTCTCTCTCTCTCTCTCTCTGAGGCCTCTCTCTCACTCTCTTTGTCTCTCTCTCTCAGTCAGTCTCTCTCTCTCTGTGTCTGTCTCTCTCTCCCTCTCTGTCTCTCTCCCTCTCTCCCTCACTGTCTCTCTCCCTCTCTCCCTCACTGTCTCTCTATCTCCCTCTCTGTCTCTCCCTCTCTCTCTCTCTCTCTCTAACGACACAGGAGGCGGCAAAGTCCATCTGACAGTCACCGAGGCACTCTTCTCAATCTTCTGGGCGGGGCTATATCTGTGATTGCTTTGCTGCTATATTCAGCTTGGCGGCTCATCCGGTAATGTGCGCTGTATTGTCTGACGGCGCTCTTCACAGGGGCGGCGTTAACCGCTCGGGAGAGACGTTAAGCCGATAGTGAACCCCAACTCCCCAGCCAATCACCCCCTCCCCCCCCCCCCCCCCCCCCCCCCCCCCCCCCCCCCCCCCCCCCCCCCCCCCCACCCCCCTCCAGAACAACAGAAGGTTATTTCACAGGATTCCTCTTGCCAGGCGGGTTGCAGTGCAACACGCTGGGCCTCGCCATATGCTGCTAAGGCAGCTGAACAGGACGCAGAAGCCAAACCGAGAGCGTAGCTCACCTTGTCCTCCTTGTGCGGGAGCCCTGCGTGGTGCATGATGGGATCTGCGGTCCAGAGAGGTTTTCTGCGGAGGCGGGGGGCGAGGGCTCGTCCTCCTCCACCTCCTCCAACACCACGATACACACACGGCTCGCTCGCTCCGACCGCATCAGGAACACGCGCGCGGTGCGGGCTTGTCCGCGCACAACACTCCCTCACGTACAGGTGCGATACTGGAGCACCATCGCTTCAAGAAAAGAAGACACAACACAGCCTTCTTTCTAACACGCACACCCCGCACGCACACACGCGCGCGCGCACACACACACACGCACAGCTACGCACGCCTTGCGCTCACTGCAGCTCCCGAGTTAAAGTAATCCAGTGTGAACGAGAGCTAACGTCCTCCTGCTGTCCTCCAGTGTTGCTGTGCTACAGGGCACCTCCCCCGTCTCTCTCGCCCTCTCTCTCCCTCTCTCTCTCTCTGACACACACACACGCACACGCAGCAGCAGGGAATTCCTCTGCGCAATGGTGGTGGTAGCAACATGCGGCAGAATGATCCGGGCAGACTCGCCTACAGGAAGCTACACGTCCTCGCTGCCGCGGTGCGGCCAAACACACTCACACACGCGCAGACACACACACACACACACAAGACCCTGCGACTAGCATGGACAATTCTTCAATGAGTGTTGCTCTGTGTGAGAAGGCTTCTGGGAGAGAGAAAGAGAGAAAGAGAGAAAGCGAGAAAGCGCAGAAAGAGAGAGCGAAAGAGCAGGAGAGAGAGAGAGACAGAGAGAGCAGGAGAGAGAGAGAGAAAGAGAGAGAGCAGGAGAGTGAGAGAGAAAGAGAGAGAGAGAGCAGGAAAGAGAGAGCAAGAGAGAGACAGAGAGAGAGAGAGACAGAGAGAGAGCAGGAGAGGGAGAGAGAGAGGGACTGATGGGAGAATGGTTGACTAAGGTGAGAACCGTATTGAGAGCGTCAGGGGTGGAAACATAAAGAGGGATGGGGAGGTGAGGAAGTGAGGGCATGGGAGAGAGGGAGAGAGAGAGAGGGAGAGAGGGTGAGGGCTGCATATGTATGTTAATAGACGTACTGCAGATAGTGCAAATATGAAGCACAGTATTGGTAGAGGGGGAGGGGCCAGAAAAGGACAACGGTGAAGGTTGAGAGAGAGAGAGAGAGAGAGGAAGAGAAAGAGACGGAGAGTGAAGAGAGAGGAAAAAGAAGAGAGACAGAGAGAGGAAATAGAAGAGAGAGAGGAGAGGAAAGAGAGAGCCTAGCTCAGCTGGAGCGTCAGCAGTAGACACAAGGTCATCTGTCTGCTCATGGAAGGTCTCTAATAGTCTAAGCTGAGCTGCTGTGGTCTACACTGCTTCAATAAGCTAACCTTTCTCTGGGAGAGCAGACGTGCTGCAGACAGCATCCTCTCTGCTGCCGTCTACAGTCAGCCAAGCCAACGGTGCTTTAGAACGTTCCAGAAAGTCCTCCTTCAAAAAGACCAATGAGGAACGACAGGAGGATGGATAAAGAGAAGAGTCGATAGTTGGTGGGATTTCTGCTGACTGGACTGAAATCATCAGAGTAACTCTCAGCTAAAGACAGTGATCTGACAAATACCCAGATTCTTCTAGAACTTTCAGAGAATTATGCCAGGAGGGTTGTGTGTGTGTGTGTGTGTGTCTGGCAGATCCTGTCTGTCTCCCACTGGAGTATTGGTGGCAGAGCTTCAGAGCTCCCAAGCTCCTCATTAAAAAACTGAACTATCGAGTCAGAGGAATGCCAGGCCAGCTAACAAGAGCAGTGTGTAGCAAACCCCCCTTCATATGCAAGACACAGCAGGGCCTGGGGACCGGACAGGAGGGGGGAGAGCTGGAGACAGAGAGGTAGGAGGGTGGAGGGCTGGAGACAGAGAGGGAGGAGGGGGAGGGCTGGAGACAGAGAGGGAGGAGGGGGATAGCTGGAGACAGAGAGGCAGGAGGGGGAGGGCTGGAGACAGAGAGGGAGGAGAGCTAGAGACAGAGAGGGAGGAGGGGGAGGGCTGGAGACAGAGAGGGGAGGAGAGGGGGAGGGCTGGAGACAGAGAGGGAGGAGGGGGATAGCTTGGGGGCAAAAGGACGAGAGACACAGAGGACTGAACGAAAAAGAGTGAAAGAAGGAAAGAGAAAATTAAAGAGAGAGAGTAGAGAGAGAGGGAGAGAGTAGAGAGAGAGACAGAGAGAGAGAGGGAGGGAAAATGAAAGAGAAAGAAGAGTTAACTCAAAACCAGAGCTTCAATTTGGCTCTGCATATGGCAAGCCAATCACTGGAGTCCATTTTTAGCTCCACCCCCAACCACAGCATCTGTTCCCAGGGCAGGAAGTTTATGTATGTGGGAAGTGATTCAAAGTTATGACACACTGGGTGAACAGGCTTCTCCTACCCATCCCAGCACCATCAACCAAGAGGGTTCCTTCAGCGTACATTACCCAACACACGACTCATTACATGCTATGAAAGAGAAGTTCAATAAAGCTGTGTTCAGTTCAGGACAAATGGGTATTCAACATGGAGGCTTTTAGGCAGTGGGCTTAAAATACCTGCAGTGTTTCTGCTGAGTAGGAGAAACTCACAAAACTACTGCGTCAGGGGGGCCAAAACAAGGGGGAGAACATGTATACAACACACACACTCTCTATTTCCCTCCCACACACACACTTCCTCTCTCTTCTCTCCCTCCCTCACACTCACTCTCTCTTCTCTCCCTCCCTCCTCACACTCACACTTCCTCTCTCTTCTCTCCCTCCCTCACACTCACACTTCCTCTCTCTTCTCTCCCTCCCTCACACTCACACTCCCTCTCTCTTCTCTCCCTCCCTCACACTCACACTTCCTCTCTCTTCTCTCCCTCCCTCACACTCACACTCCCTCTCTCTTCTCTCCCCTCCCTCACACTCACACTCCCTCTCTCTTCTCTCCCTCCCTCACACTCACTCTCTCTTCTCTCCCTCCCTCCCTCACACTCCTCTCTCTTCTCTCCCTCCCTCACACTCACTCTCTCTTCTCTCCCTCCCTCACACTCACTCTCTCTTCTCTCCCTCCCTCCCTCACACTCACACTCCTCTCTCTTCTCTCCCTCCCTCCCTCACACTCACACTCTCTTCTCTCCCTCCCTCCCTCACACTCCCTCTCTCTTCTCTCCCTCCCTCACACTTCCTCTCTCTTCTCTCCCTCCCTCACACTCACACTCCCTCTCTCTTCTCTCCCTCCCTCACACTCCCTCTCTCTTCTCTCCCTCCACACACTCACTCTCTCTTCTCTCCCTCCCTCCCTCACACTCCCTCTCTCTTCTCTCCCTCCCTCACACTCACACTCACTCTCTCTTCTCTCCCTCCCTCACACTCACTCTCTCTTCTCTCCCTCCCTCCCTCACACTCACACTCCCTCTCTCTTCTCTCCCTCCCTCCCTCACACTCACACTCTCTTCTCTCCCTCCCTCCCTCACACTCCCTCTCTCTTCTCTCCCTCCCTCACACTTCCTCTCTCTTCTCTCCCTCCCTCACACTCACACTCCCTCTCTCTTCTCTCCCTCCCTCACACTCCCTCTCTCTTCTCTCCCTCCACACACTCACTCTCTCTTCTCTCCCTCCCTCACACTCCCTCTCTCTTCTCTCCCTCCCTCACACTCACACAAACTCCCTCTTTTCTCTTCCTCTCTCTAACAAACACTCCCTCTCTCTCTCACACACTCTCACACACACACACACACACACACACACACACACACACACACACACACACACACACACACACACACTTTGAATGTGAGGACTAGCATGACCCTTGCTCTGACCCGACCATTGGGAGTCGTGTATGCAACATGACCATGTCCCTGATATTGAGACACACAGCTCTGGTATGTAGTAACATGAAGGCACGTTCGAAAGTGAAGGTTATTCATATTAATTTCGAAACTTGGTTAGGCTTCAAGTATCTGTACTCAGGAAATGCATCAACAAGATAGGTCTACAATTTTCAATGTGATTTATAATCGCTTTCACAAATGAGTTGACACAGGGAAATACAAAGAGTTGTCCTATAAAAGCACAATATATTTAAGAAATATATACAGAAGAGAGATAAAGAGATAGAGAAAGGGGTTTAAAAGACTTTTAGTCCAGTGAATAACCAGGTACAACTGCTGCTTAAGCCTGTGTCAGGGGTCTCCAATCCTGGTCCTCGAGGGCCGCTGTCCTGAAGGTTCTAGATGTTTCCCTGCTCCAGCACACCTGACTCTGACAATGAATGATCAGTATCAATATCAGGCTTCCACAGAGCTGGATAACAAGCCATTCGTTAGAATCAGTTGTGTTGGAGCAGGGAAACATCTAAAACAGACGGGACAGTGGGCCCCTCAAGGACCAGGATTGGAAACCCCTGCTATAAATTGTTATCAGGCTCCCTCTAGAGGCGAGAAAAGTAACAACCTATAATTATACACCTCCTTATCACTCCTCCTCCACGACAAAACTCTGACAGGCTTGCACCTCCTTTCCTCCCGCTCCCGTTAAGTGTGGCTATTCTCGTCTCCTCGTCTGGTTCTGTCAACGTGCGAGTGCGACACCACACAGCCGATCTGACCTGAACCAACCCCTCTTCCGTTCAACGGGACGACCCGGTAGCCGACTGGTCTGTAGTCCTACACGTGACGGCGCTGCACAGGCCAGCGTGTGCGCGCACGTGCTCTTGTCCCGATCTAAACTCGGAGGCCTAGACTACCCACGAAGGACTGCGCTGCACCCCCGGTCCGCAGCTGCTGGCACTTGAAACACAATACCTTCGATCCTCCGTCCATCTATGCATTATGAAGGTTAGGCATAAAAATATAGCGTTGTTATTCAAATGAACTCCCACTTAACTTCAACTCTCTCCCAGTTATGTGCAATGTTGATCTTCGATCTCTACCTCGTACTTGATCAAAAAAATATATATATTCTACTGTACTATTCTTCTGTACGTTATATTTTTAACCTGTTACTCTGACTGCTGTGCTGTACTGTACCCTGCAATTTTTCCTCTATGGGCAAATAAAGGATTTTCTTATCTCAAATGAGGTCAGGCAAAGAATTCTATTATTTTTAGGATGTGCTTTTAAATGTCAGGGTGCGGATTGCTGGTGAGTGAAAGTTTAAGCTGTGTCTAAAGACACTTTTCTTTTCTTTCGGAAGCAGACAAGTCAAGTTTCTATTCTATTTGATTCTAAATGCAGTTAAGGTACGAAAAAGAAAGTCAAATCCTGATCCATCTTAGCATTAAGAAGGGAGTGTGAGAGAGGGGGGGGCAAACTGAGGAACTGAGTAGAGTGACTCCAGGTGAGGGAGTGATGATGATGACAGGCCCACCTGTTGAAGGAAGCCTGACACTGTGGAAGCCGGAGAAAGTCCCTGACAAGATCCAGTTTCACGGCGATCATGCTTTCAACTGGCGGAGACTTAGACCAACACAATCCTTTAACTACACTGTTACAACACCATTCACAAAAACATGATGAATCAACTACCCTGCTGTATAAAATAAGAGTTGTCTGGTGCATCTAGTTCCTCAAAAACAGCCAGGGGGGGCGAGATTAACAAATTAAGAAACAACCCGTTCGTTTTTAACCTTCATGCACCAACAAACTAGATAAGTACATTGCCGGTTTAACAGCAAAAAGCACGTTAGTACGAGCGCCGTGTATCTAGTAGTTACTTTTAGCACGCAAGCTAACTTGCTTCCATCAACCTTAGAGAGATATCAAGCAAGATACTTTTGAGACTTTGCTAACCAAGTAACTCGCCGCTAACCAACCCAACTCTGCTAATTATCCAGGTAGTTAGCTAACTAACTAGATAACCAACAATACGTGCCCTTCTCTAGCCAGCTAGCTGTGTCCGGCTAGCTAACGTTAGCGCGCGACACTGACCCAGCTAGGTGGTTTGCGCGAGCTCAGTTAGCCCGCAAGTCGCGTGCTAGTATTAGCCAAACTCACCTGGTCTCGGATCTTTAGAACCACCATGTTCCACCCACAAGTCTAGGGTTCCACCCAGAAGTCTAAGGGTTCCACCCCGCCTTAAGTGTCCGAGTGGCTCGCAAGGCCGCAGCGGTGTGGCGCGGAGTTGCACCGGGGCACCGGGATCTCTTATCCAGCTAGCCGAGCTGCTCCAGTCGAAGGGTTTCCAAGTCTCTCCCCCCCCTGTCCTGCCTGGCCAACAACATCCACAACATTACCCCCGCCACACACACGGGGCAGTTATGACACCCCTGATTGGCTCTGGGGCAATTCAATCTCGGAGCAAGCGTGGTTAGTCGAGCTCCCCCCCAAATAAATAATCAATGGTTAGGATGAGTTTGTCCGTTTATCTATTTGGACCGTGATAAACATAGATAGATGAATGAATGAATGCCCTATTTTGTCATTATACAGTTGTACAACATGTTTAGACTTGAGCAGATGCATCGGTTAAACCTAAATATGAGCTTTAAATGAGCAGTGTTGGGGCTGAAGCGCACGTTTTAAAAGTTGTGTCATTTTACGCAAAGTGTGACAACGCCACCATGTGGCAGGTTAAACTACTAAATCCGGTGAGCAGACATGGACATCTGAGCCCGAGGGTTGGGTTCAAGATTAACGGTTGACGAGGATACCTCACATACAGGCACGGACTGACCATCGCCAAATTGTTTACTTCCTAGCCTTTGTATAGACTTTTTTTGTGTTAGATTTCCTTGTGCAAGCACACTCATTTTCTGGTTAATAAAACACTGTCACCTAAGCAGAACCAGCTCTACCTGGACTGATGTCTGGTTATATGATGTCACTGTTCAGCTGGATACCGGCAGCTGCAGGGGACGAACCCCATTGGTTGAACTCCACAACAGGTTTTTTTATATTGCAGACAGATATAAAACTAAAATAACTTTTCTTACAAATAAAATGACAAAACACAATATTTTGACACATTCTGTTCATTTCGTATTGAATGTTTTTCCTCAAAGTCTAATGGCCTAGGCGTAGATATTTATTGCCTGGACTCGTCCCGCCAGAGTATACAGGCCGGCCAGAACTAATGTCCTCACAAGCTGGTCTCCTACAAAGGACGTATCCTTCTCACTGTAGTAGAGATCTCTCCATTTGGTCAAAGCATGCATAGTTTTGTCTTTCTGTGGTATTCTGCAGACACATTAACACACCATTATGATACAGTCAACTAGACCAGTGGTCCAACACACCTGATTCTAATGCATTCTCGTTACCACGATTCTTTAGAGCTAGATAACAACTCATTCATTAGAGTCAGGCGTACTGGAGCAGGGAAACATCTAAACATGCAGGACAGTGGGCCCTGAGGACCAGGGTTGGGGACCACTGAACTACACTAGCCATGAAAAGCTCAAGTACCATGCAGTTTAAAACAAAATACACATTCAGACACATTACCTTTAACTGAAACAGAGAAATTGAAATGTTGTGGCTGTGATAGATTTCAAAATATAATTTAAAAGCTTACTGTTTATCTTCCTGAGCACTGAAATCCTGTGCTGGTATTCTTAGTTTCACACAGAAGTGGTTGAAGTTTCTCATTTGCAGGTTATTTGCAACACACCTGAAGGCCTTTTGTAGAATTTTCTCTGTAACAACAAAACAATTATGAAGCTAGCAGAGTGGATGATATAAAGAAATATTAGAATATTAGAAGCTATCCCTGGACAGTCACATGCCCATGTGTGAGAGGGAGAGCGAGGGAGGGAGAGAGGGGGTGAGAGGGAGAGAGAGAGAGAGGGTGAAGGAGAGGGGGAGAGAGAGGGGGAGAGAGAGGGAGAGTGAGAGGGAGAGAGAGGGAGGGTGAGAGGGAGAGAGAGAGGGAGGGTGAGGGAGAGAGAGGAAGGGTGAGAGGGAGAGAGAGGGAGGGTGAGAGAGATAGAGAGAGAGAGAGAGAGAGAGAGAGAGAGAGAGAGAGGGTGAGACAGACAGTGTGTGAATGTTTGTGTAAGTCCCCAAAATCTCCTTAGCCTCTCTAAGCTGGTGGCAAATTATACCACTAACTCCACTGGAATGTGTGCAAGAGCAGCATGCATTGCATAGGTGTGAGACTGTGAAGGACCCCCCCCCAGATCATCTAACTCCATTCTGAAATGTTACTAGCATGACGGTGCAGTAGGTCAATCCTCAGCTCTTGAAGTAAGACACCGCACACACACTGCTCAGTTATCAGTTACTGTTTTATTATTAGTGTTATACTGTTCTGAGCATAGCAGCTCCAAAGTAAGAGTTGATAAGCATGATGCAAAAACACCCTAAGAGTCCTTTTAAGTCGCATAAAATGACCGTGACATTCTGACCGATTCTTTTTTTTGTTGTCGTCTTTGTTTTGTTAAAGAAAAATATGAAAATAGAGTTGACAGTACATTTAGGCACACTATTGATACACACTGTACACCGATATGCACAATTTTCATTTTTCATAGATTCATATGTACTGGGGATTAAAAATCAAAAGAAATCTGATAAGCCATCCTACATGGAGCCATGAGGCGATGCATAATCACCTTTTGTCATCTTATCCAGTACAGTGACAAACATCCTCCTCCCTTTTTTTTTTTTAGCATCGAGGTCAGAGTTCATGTCCTCATTTAGCTAATCAGAATCCCCCAGTCCTGCTCAGTGCGAGCCAATCACAGCAGACAAGGGACAGTTCCATCCAATGGCAGCAGCAGAATGGAGCTCTGTTCGGCCAACAGGATGGCTCTCCCCACAGTCACTCTCCGGTTAAGTGCTCTTTAGCAGTGATTCTATTGGTCACAGGACAGATTTCCTGTGATGCTATTGGTCAGGAGATGCTTCTCTCCATCCTGGCATTGGGTTCGCACATCAGAAACAGAGAATTGCACAAGAGGACATGTTTGTATGCATAAGCCCCATTTGCTGTCACTGAACCTGAAGCGTTCCAGCAAACTGGAGATCCACAGCCTCTCAGGGCTTCAGTTCGCCTGCTGCTCGGCCCTCACTTGCTACAACCGAGTGGACAGTGAGAGCACAGATTCACCAGGAGTGGAAAGAGAAGACTTATAAAACAAGTCTGTAAAAAAAAGGACAAAAAGAAAAACAAACACTGTACTTTACATCCACGGAATGTAGGTTGTTAGGATCAGCAGATTTTCTTGGTTTGTTTGTTTGTCGGGTAAATTCTCATGATTTTTGTGTCATTTCTCAAAACAGTATTGACGTGTTTTTTTTTCTTCTTCTTTTTCAATATACAATTATTTGAATATACATGCGTCGAAGAAAAATATTGCACAAAATTAAAAGTGATTAACTAGGGATATATCTCCAACAGTGTTTTCCTTTATGTGATGTAGTCATGTGTGAGAAGGGCTTCTTCTAACACGTCTCTTGGTCTAGAATATTAAGGCTGGTTCACTAACTTCCACTGGCACAGTTTCTGACTGGGGAGGATTGCATCAGAATGCTAACACACACACTCGCATGTGTGTGTACACACACATACACACACCATCTCATTCAGAACAAAGGAATACAATATAGACCAGTACATTCTTTGCAGCATACCTGTGTATGCTTAGACCGTTCTCTCATAGACAGGGTCCGACAGTAACACAGTTCGTCCAGCTCTGTGGGGTCTCATTCTTGCCCCCCCCCCCCCCCCCCCCCGCCCCCTCCTCCTCACGGGATAATCAATATGAAGCACAGTTATGCTGTCAATGTCTCCACATCACACACACACGTACAGAGAGAACAGCTGGAGCTTTGGTTGTCAGGGTTACGACAGTAGCGTTAAAAATGGGTGTGGCTTAGCCTATCCTACAAGGTAAGTGTAGGTGATGTGACTTCTCTGACAAATAACAACCACACACACACACACACACACACACACACACACACACACACACACACACACACACACACACACACACACACACACACACACACACACACACACACACACACACACACACACACACACACACACACACACACACACACACACACACACACACACACACACACACACACACACAAAAACCTCCCAAGAACACCAAAGAACCCAAGTCAGAACCCTTCTTTGAACATCGTGATGAAGGCCTTGCGTCAAGAAAAAGAAATCTGCAGAATAAATTACCTCAACATCCCCCTGTGACTGCCATCTCGAGTCGTGAGACCTAACTGACCCACCGCTACAGACGAATTTGGTAATATCAACATGTTTACCGTGACATTTTGTGTTCATACACTCGTGACATTTTAGAAAAGTGCGATCAAAGTCAATGCCTGGGCCTTGGGCTGGACTGAAGACGTTGAATTTAGGTGCAATAGAAGAAAACAGTGTCTTTACGGCTCTACGCAGCTACACAGGAGCCAGAGGCAGAAAGGGGGCAGGCGGAGCGTGAGGGGGTAAGGCGTGAAGGGGAGGGGGGGCGGGGGGAGCATGTTCCATACCCCCCCTACCCCCCCACACTATCTCTACTCCTGCAGGTTAAAAGCATACATTAGGTGGCTGTGGTTCGCTCTGGGATGACCACATTAGAACAGTAATCTTCAAACAAAAAAAAGAAAGAGATTGAAATAAACATATCCTACTCCCAAAATCGCCAGCTACATTTAGTCTCTCTGTGGCACGAAGAAAGAGAAGGGGTGGATGTGTGTGTGTGTGTGTGGGGGGGGGGGGGGGGGGGGTATGTTCCCGTGTTTTTGGGAGGAGAGAGGACTCTCGACGGATCTCGTTACCCAGGCTAGGGAAGGGAAGCAGTGATAACTCGTTCGTAGGGAGCCCACAGACTACTAATGTTCCGTCGCGCGAAAACGCGTCGCCTCATCGTCACGTACAACCTGCGCACACGCCTCACCTCGCCCGCCAACCGCGACACGGAGAGACGGCGTGGGGGGGGGGCGGGGCGCTCGTTCCCTTCCCTCCTGTCACCTCTTGCAGGAGGCTTTTTGTTTCTGCGAGTATCTGTGCGTGCGCGGCGAGCGGGAGTGCAGCTTGACGAACAGCTCGGGGAACTTGTACTGGGGGAACATGGTCTCTAGGAAGCCCTCCAGGAACACGTAGACCAGCCGGCGGTTCATGGGCTGGTGCTGGAACATGTCGAAGACCCGGAGGATCCCCTTGCGGGTGGTCTCTGCTCCGCGGGTGGTCTCTGCTCCGATGATGTGCTTCAGCTCGTCTGGGAGGGAGGGAGGGAGGGAGGGAGGGAGGGAGTCAGGAAGCAGGGCAAGTCATATTTAGGTGTTCCCAAATCCTGCAAGAATTAGATTGTGTAACCTGGGGTTAAGCCCAGAGGTTAGGATTGAGGAGTGTGTGATGTGGACCTGGGCCAAAGGCAGAGATAAGCAGGTCAGGGAGGATATCCTGAGACAGTAACCAGGATCAAGCAGGGATAGGCTAGGATCAAGCACATGCTAGGTCTGAGGCTGTGTGTGTGTATGTGTATGTGTGTGTGTGTGTGTGTGTGTGTCAGTGTGTTACCTGGCATGATCCCCAGGAGGTTGGTTTTGGCAGCTACTCGCGTCCGCATGCGGATGCTTTTGTCCCGGCGAGGTAGCGTCTCAGCCAGAATACCATTGGGCCAGTATGAATCCCTGAACACGGATAGGCCGTAGGAGTTACGGACAGGTTGCCCCGACCAACCGTGAGGCAGAATACGTCAAAAGGGGGAGGGGGTTACCTGAACTTCTTGACGTAGTCTGCCACCTGCTCTGGAGACGTCATGTAGTCCACATGATCCACAATCTTCCTGTAGAACAGAGGCCACACACACAGAAACATTAGAGAGAGAAATCGTACGTGTGTGTGTGAGCGTGTGTGTGTGTTTGAGTGAGCGAATGAGTATGTGAGTGCACGTGTGTGAGTGAGAGTGGGTGTGTGTAAGTGAGTGTGTGTGTGTGTGTGAGTGAGTGTGAGTGAGTGTGAGTGAGTGTGGGTGTGTGTGAGTGTGTGTGTGTGTGTGTGTGAGTGAGTGAGTGAGTGAGTGTGGGTGTGAGTGTGAGTGAGTGTGGGTGTGTGTGTGTTTGAGTGAGCGAATGAGTGTGTGAGTGTGCGAGTGACTGTGTGTGTGTGTGAGTGGGTGTGTGGGTGAATGAGTGTGCGAGTGCACGTTTGTGAGTGTGTGAGTGAGTGTGAGGTACCTGTTGATGGTGTCTCCATAGGTGGCTCTGATGAGCTGCTGCAGAAGGTTCTTGATGTTCCTGCGTAACCACTGGTTCCTCTCCTTCAGGTCGAACACCTCGTCCATCAACAGCAGCATCACACGCAGGGGGATGTTGTCGTCCACCTACACACACGCACACACACACACACTAATATGAGCTACACGCTACTTTCCAGACCGAATTCAAAGAGAGACAGTATACCAGAGAGGAGAAGATGCAGGATAAGACCCTGGGTTGGAATAGAACCCTGGCCCCAGCTGTGAAGCCACAGAGCTGGTGGTGCACTCTCTTACACACACACACACACACACACACACACATACACACAATCACACACACTCACGTTATCATCCAGCTGGGCGGACACTCTGCAGTGTTCTGGGTCGATGTCGGACTTGGGCATCATGGGAGGCACCTAGGAGCAACCAGAAACATCTGGTCAGTCACAGCGGGAGTGACCAAGCTAGCAGAGGCCGCTAACAGAGGCAGCTAGCGGAGGCAGCTAGCGGAGGCAGCTAGCAGAGGCAACTAGCGGTGGCGGCTAGCCGAGGTAGCTAGCGGAGGCAGCTAGCGGAGGCAGCTAGCGGAGGCAGATAGCAGAGGCAGATAGCAGAGGCAGCTAGCGGAGGTAGCTAGCGGAGGCAGCTAGCAGAGGCAGCTAGTAGAGGCAGATAGCAGAGGCAGCTAGTAGAGGCAGATAGCAGAGGCAGCTAGCTGAGGCAGCTAGCGGAGGTGGCTACCTTGAATACGGACTGTTTGAAGTCCTGGCCCAGCCGCTCCGACATGCGGCCCATGTTGTCTGACACCTTGGTCATCCCCTCAGCCAGGCTGTCAGGAAGAGCCTTGACCGCCTGGGAGACGTTCCTCATGGAGCTGCGGAGAGGGTTCACAAACGTGTCCATCTGGGGGGGGGGGGGGTAAACATATGTTAAGACACACAAGGAAAGAAACAGTATTCACAAACATCTAGCACTGCGTTATAAACACTCATGGAAGAATTCCTGTGTGTGACCGCCCTGGTGTGTGATAGTGTGTACCTGGTGTGTGATAGTGTGTACCTGATGTGTACCTGGTGTGTGTTTGTGTGTGTACCCTGTGTGTTTGTGTGTGTACCTGCTGTGTGTTTTTGTGTGTACCTGCTGTGTGTTTGTGTGTGTACCTGCTGTGTGTTTGTGTGTGTACCTGGTGTGTGTTTGTGTGTGTACCTGGTGTGTGTACCTGGTGTGTGTTTGTGTGTGTACCTGGTGTGTGTTTGTGTGTGTACCTGGTGTGTGTTTGTATGTGTACCTTGCGTGCAAAGTCTCCCTTGCCCTTGTTGTAGGCCTTGTTCTCCAGGAAATCATATACATAAGGAACCAGAGTGGGACAGGCCTTCACCATCTCTGGGTTCAGCAGCAACTACAACACACACACACACACACACACACACACACAAACGCACACCCACACACACATACATACATATACACACACAAACACAAATAAATTGGTGAATGTGTGTGTCACAATCCATGAGTGAAGCATTCCCCATAGATAAACATCACACACACAGACAGACACACAGACAGACACGTAAACACACACACACACACCTGTAGGTACGTGTTGAGATCTTTTCTCCTCTTCTCCAGGAAGTCTCGGTCCATGTTGTTGAAAGTCTTCTTCCCCGGAAGTTTCAGGATGGTGGTCAGGTTCTCAAACTGGGGCGGGAGAACGAACGAAACAAACGCACGTTTATCCATAACGTCAATCCCTGCAAACGCACACGCTAACACATCACACACACCTGCTCGGTGATCCTCATGTGGAAGTCGTGGAAGTCGGAGTAGCGGCGGTAGGTCTTCCAGCAGTCCTCGCTGCCGTCTTGGCCGCGCCGGAACACGGTGATGGCGTACAGAGCGTAGGTCTTACCATGGTCATTACACACCCCTGCGCCCAGCAGTAGGGGGAGAGAAGCATCAGCTACTGAGCCGGCCGGGGGAGGAAGGGAGGGAGGGGAGAGAGGAGGGAGGGAGGGAGGGAGGGAGGGAGGGAGGGAGGGAGGGAGAGAGGAGGGAGGGAGGGAGGGAGGGAGGGAGGGGAGAGAGGGAGGGAGGGAGGGAGGGAGGGAGGGGAGGGGAGGGGAGGGGAGGAGGGAGGGAGGGAGGGAGGGAGGGAGGGAGGGAGGGAGGGAGGGAGGGAGGGAGGGAGGGAGGAGGGAGGGAGGGAGAGAGGAGGGAGGGAGGGAGGGAGGGAGGGAGGGAGGGAGGGAGGGAGGGGAGAGAGGGAGGGAGGGAGGGAGGGAGGGAGGGAGGGAGGGAGGGAGGGAGGGAGGGAGGGAGGGAGGGAGGAAGAGTGGAGGACAGGGTGGATGTGGGGAGGGAGAACGAGGTGACGGAGGAGGGGAGGGATGGGAGGGTTGAGGTAGTGTATGAGCAGAGAGAGAGAGAGAGAGATGAAGGGAAGAGCGCAGCAAGAGAGAAAAGACAGCCAGGAAAAAGAGAGCGGAGGAGTGCGTCGGGAAAGAGGGAGGGAGAGAAACACCACAGGAACGAAACACACGGAGGGGAGGAAAAGGGAGGAAAACGGAAGGGGGGGGGAGAAAAAGAAGAAACCATAAAGGTGATGGTACCATAAAAGAACTGGAAAAATAACAAGTGACAGAAACATGAGATGATCAGTACAGTAGGTGAAAGGGTTAAAGGTGAAGATGAAGTGGAGGAGGGGAAGAGGAGGGGGGGGGTCGAGGGAGGGCTAGTCAGGGGAGAGGCGCGGGGGGGGGGTTCAGCAGGTGCCCACACACCACACACACACACCCTTCTCTGACGTCAGGCCCCTGTTAGGTGTTAGGCATGAGCGCCACCCACATCCTCACAAGCCCTCAGGGGGGCGGGGAAATCTGTCACCACACCTGCCAGTGCCGCCGCCTCACTTCCTGTATGCTAATGAGGATCCACACACTCCACACCTCCCTCCCCCCTGCCTGCCACATCGCTGGGAAACGCTCGTTGCTGAAAAAAACCTTACTTTCTAACTGAATAATAATTCTAACTTCACGTTGTCTTTGGAGAAGCTGAGGCGTCGACGCTGACAGGTTTGGTGTCGTCTGGGTCCTAGAGACAGACGACTCGTCATATCGCAGCCCCTTTTATCAGATGAAAGACGCCCTGTTAGCAGGGAGGTACCGTGTAGTTACCAAATAAATCCGTTTTCTTGGCTGCAAGATAAAGCATTCCAGTCACAAGCTATGGGGACACTTTCCACACACACGTTGCTTTTTGAAATAAAGGTATTTTATCGACTACGTGAGCACAAAGCACGGCCCATGTTTGAGAGAACGAGAGCAAGAAATACAGAATTCAACTGCCCTGACTGTGTGTCCGTAAGCACCCTTGGTGTGTGTGTGTGTGTGTGTGTGTGTGTGTGTGTGCTAGTGTGTGTACCTGTGTCCGAGATGAAGGCATGGAGCTGCATAGTATCGTCGTGGCAGGAGTTTGACAGGTCGTCCAGAGACTGAACACAAGAGGAACATCTGATGATTAGTAAATCAACACCTGAGCTACAGCACAGAGTCAACACAGTCAACACAGAGTCAACACAGAGTCAACACAGTCAACACAGAGTCAACACAGTCAACACAGTGTCAACACAGAGTCAACACAGTCAACACAGAGTCAACACAGTCAACACAGTGTCAACACAGTCAACACAGAGTCAACACAGTCAACACAGAGTCAACACACAGTCAACACAGTGTCAACACAGTCAACACAGAGTCAACACACAGTCAACACAGGGTCAAAACAGTCAACACAGAGTCAACACAGTCAACACAGAGTCAACACAGTCAACACAGAGTCAACACAGAGTCAACACAGTCAACACAGTCAACACAGAGTCAACAGTCAACACAAGTCAACACAGAGTCAACACAGTCAACACAGAGTCAACACACAGTCAACACACAGTCAACACAGGGTCAAAACAGTCAACACAGAGTCAACACGGTCAACACAGAGTCAACACAGAGTCAACACAGAGTCAACACAGTCAACACAGAGTCAACACAGTCAACACAGTCAACACAGAGTCAACAGAGTCAACACAGAGTCAACACAGTCAACACAGTCAACACAGTCAACACAGAGTCAACACAGTCAACACAGAGTCAACAGAGTCAACACACAGTCAACACACAGTCAACACAGTCAACACAGTCAACACAGTCAACACAGAGTCAACACAGAGTCAACACAGTCAACACAGAGTCAACACAGTCAACACAGTCAACACAGGGTCAACACAGTCAACACAGTCAACACAGTCAACACAGAGTCAACACAGTCAACACAGAGTCAACACAGAGTCAACACAGTCAACACAGTCAACAAATCCCTGAAACTGCCATCAGGCTTCACAAAGACCTGATGAGTCACCAGCGAGTCAGAGGTGGTCATGACAACACGAGGCTGAGGAGCTCAGGAGGAGAGGAGGAGGAGGACAGGAGGAGAACAGGAGGAGCTCAGAAGGAGAACAGGAGGACAACAGGAGGAGCTCAGGAGGAGAACAGGAGGAGCTCAGGAGGAGCTCAGGAGGAGAACAGGAGGAGAACAGGAGGAGAACAGGACTCACCAGGTTGATGCTTCCTGTCGGAGAACCGTTAAATGATTCTGTGGAGGAAGACATGGTGGAGTTACGCTAACAGACTGGTTCAGCTG